>APFE031584244.1:0-23282 GCA_000404065.3 Pinus taeda
TCTTCAGCTCTGATACCAATTGTTAGAAAATTATATATTACGGAGCAATGGAACACATAAAATATTGCAAAAATATAAACACAGAAAATGCATAAAAACAAGAGAGACATAGATATACATGGTTCACCCAGTTTGGGCTATGTCCACGGAGAAACAGCTAGTCCTTCTTTTATTATATTATCCAGCAAACTGGAGAGATACAACGTACAACAGATCCACTGTAACACCCTCTTCGTTCTCAATCTCCTCTCTCTTCATCACTCAGAATATAGATATAATATATACGCAATACAATTCCATCATATATAGTGAGGGGTTGCCTTCTACGGTAAAAAACCCTAAATTAAACATAACTTCTACCGTTAGATCATCTGCTTAATGAACGGCCTAGATTGAGTAGAAATTACTAGACTTTTACAAGGAAATTTTACATCTATTTTTAGCTTCGGGGGCGCTACCCCGCAAATCCCTGCCAGGGGAGCGCTGGCCCATGGACCCCCCAGCTGGGGCGAGTTCACCCCTCCCGGACCCCCGTGGGGGGGACAAGTCCCCCCCGCGTGGAGGGGTGTACAGTCTTCTTGGGGTATACATCCAGCTGAAACCTTTGAATATAGAAGATAATCAGGCTCCACACCCAACATCCCCCAGTATGCTATGGACATATTGGATATATTTAGAGTTATGGGTTTGAAACACTTTTATGATACATAATATGATTATGCATTTTATATGACGATGATGGTTCGCCAATTGTTTGGTTATCTTCTATGGTATACATGTGATAAATTCCAATCTAGAATGTTGTTTGGAATGGTATCTACATAGTGATTTTGGGCTCTATGCACATGACTGAAAGTAATGGTTTCAAATTCACATACCAATAGCTTCACTCATAGATAATTTCTAAATAGGACTTGGTTATGCACATGATACACACCATTTGATTGCATGACAAGTAGTAAGGAATTTAAACAAACATGAAGATGAAGGATGTAATGACAGAGGGAATCAACTTAAAAACTTATCACTGCATCATATTCGGCCTGATTATTGGTGGCAGATCCTATGCACACGCCATTTGAAAGGACTAACATATGCAAGGGGGTAAAAATGGCCCAAGTTGTCGAGGCTAGATTCTGGGAAAAACAACTTGCACCGTTGGCATGATCAATATACAGTGTGGATGATGGATCCATATGAAAGGTGCAAAAGAAAACTGATGAGATGATGCAATCTACCTAATATTATGGCAGAAATAAAGACACACAAATCAGAGGGATGTGCTCTGAGCAAAATATCTTAAGGTAGAGCACATTGGGAGAATCATGAAGGAAATGGCCTTCAAAATCCTTTAAAGGAATGCCCCCTTACTTAAGGGTAGGGATAATCAGGGGTAGACATAGCTTCCATGGTGTCCTCATCAAGTTGAGAGTAGGGTGGATGGGAGGAAGTCTGGCTATATGATGCGGCAACATTACCTGGTGCATCAACTTGGGAAATAAGGTTCACATATGAATCATCTTGAATGGTAGATGACAGGCTAGTAGATGGAGGATCTACGGATGTTCAGACCTGGGATTTTATCAAAATAGGTTCGATAGAAGTGCATGCAGAAAACTCAGAAAGGTTTACCTGCTAGGAATTGAAGGATGATGACAGGTAAAGGATGGGGCTTGTGGTGTCTGTCATCTCGACATCGGGGAGAGGGATCATAATAATGGGGCCAGAGTTTCCCTGGTCTAGTTGCCTTATGGTACTAGATTCCACAGGTAGAGGAGTAGAGGTTCCACTATGAGTGGCCTTATATTCATGAATTGCCCCAAGGCAATCACGAAATTCATTGAGACGAGGGCAACAATGGGAATAGTGACCATGAAAATCACACAAGGAACAAGAGTGGTTTGTGTGCAACATTTTGAGTTTCTTAGGTGGGATCGTTAAGTTAACATGGACTTTCGAAAGATTCGACTCAGGGAGCACTTCATGAACCAAAGGTTTAAGTTGAGGAAGCACATTTATTAGTGGCGTGCCCAACAACTTTACAAAAAGTGCATGGAGGTGATAGCTTTGGAGCCTTAGGGGCTGGAGGAACTTGGGGAACCTTGTCTTTCGAGTCTTTGATTTTAGCTTTGCCCCCTTGGCCAGATGCTTTCGCAACAGGAGCTGATTCCTATTGATGTTGTGATGGAACTGAAGCAGTGGCAGCGGTCATGGGGATCCGGATCAAAGCATGATATGGTCATAGCTAACCAGGCAGAGTAATTGCTGGGGGATTAATGTACCATACTGGGATCCCCAAAGTCATGTTAGGAAGGACCAGCAAAGCAATGAAAGGGACATAAAATAATCTGGAAGGGGGGAATAAGAAAGGTATCTAGCCTGCAGGGTAATGTCCCAGCGGAATAGCTCCTGGATGGTTGAGACATGGAGGAACAGCTCCTGGTGAAAACATAAGAGAGGCTCCAATAAATGAAGGAGGTCCTGGGTGGGTGGATCCATATGACTTAGCTGAGATGGTAATAATAGAGAGTTGAGGAGCTGGTTGTTGATCAAAGGTATTGACCTCGTCAGAATCCATCATGAGGATCTGGTAATCACTATAACCAAAAGGTTGGGGGGATGGGTTGATTGACCTGGCTGAGGTTGAGAAAAAACAAATCCTTACTGAGGGAAAGGATTTGTGAGCATGGAAAGTTGAGATGGTGTAGGATTCTGAGGCGATTATTAACCTCTAGAAGCTACTTGAGCTTCCCACATTCGGCGCATCTGGGGTAAGAGAGGACACTCATGTGTATAATGGCCATGTACACTACAACATGCACAAGGCTTGTTCATATGAATAACCTTGTTCTTCTTGGGTTGGTCACCCTCTTGCTAGTTGTTGGTAGATGGGTTGGCTGCCCTCTTGCTAGGAGTGCTCAACTGTGCAAAAGGAGGGGGAATAGTTTGGTAGATGGGTTGGGGTCCTAGAAACATGTAGCTAGCAGGAGGGGCATAAATGTTGGAGGAAGTGGTTCCCCCTGCAGGTAGCCATAACTTTGTTGAGTATATGGAAAAGAGTGTGAAAGGGATCCAACGATACCATCGGTAGTGTGATATGCCATTAGTGCATTGGCACTTCAAGGACGAGGGAGGTCTGGAATACCAGTATAGACATAACCAGATTGTGCATAATTCAGATCATATCTTAGAGCAGTTTAGAGAGCTTCTTCCTTATTCTGAGTAAAATGGGACACAACATCTTTCTTGATGGGGGATAAAAGGCTCCTAAGGAACCAATCTAGATAGACATGGTCTTTGAAAGTTGGGGCATGATATGTGCTCATTTGACACCACTCTTGAACATGGTCAGAAAGGCGAGTGGCAGAGGATTGAAAGAATGTGGTTAATAGTTCAGTAACAATGTTGTATCAGAGAGGTAACTGGAAATATGAAAGGAACACTTTAGCAAGCGTCGTGAAAACAAAATGAGATGCAGAGGGATGGTCTACATACCATTTTGCAATGTCTCTAGTGAGCATGAAGAGATGAAGACAAATGGAGTCATCGGTTATGGATTTGGATGAAAACCACATGTGGAAGGATTGAACATGGTTGGTAGGATCCTCTCTAACATTACCCTCAAACTTTAGGATGTTGGAGGGAAGCTTAGTCGGCATAGAGGGCCAACCAACATCATGGTGTAAGGGGTCATTTATCAACTGGGTAAAATCTGGTAGAATTAACATAGCCATAAAGGGGAGCATGGAGGTTGTCGGAATGGTTCCTAAGATGGTTCCGCTTGATGTGACCACCAGGATAGAAACGAAGCCAACACCAGGTTAGGTTCCTGCACCATCTCTAGGTCTAGACATGGTGACGATATGCGGTGAAGGAGGCTTGAAATCAGTTGAGGAATCAGAAGGACCAGGAGAAGAGTCAGTATGGGGACTCAGAGGGCTATGAACTCGAACTTGACGAGGAGGGGTAATATCTCCAAGCAGAAACTGGGGGTGAAGGCCTACTAGTCTCTACAAAAAACGCATTGGTGGCGCAATGGTGGTAAGACACACATGACACAGAAATGGTGGAGGGAGATCAACAATATATCTTTGTCTCAATGTGGGGAGATAAACTTATTATGTTAAGTCTTGGCTTGGTGGCATAAACCAAGTGCCCTTCGCTTAAGGTGTGCAAGTGTATTAATTGATTAAGCCCAAATCGTGTTTGTAAAAAAAGAAAAAAACTTACTGAAAATAAACTGAAATAAATAACAGAAAATGAAAAACAAAACAATTAACTAAACCCCATGCAAAATGGGATTGCAAACACTGTACTCCTTGGTGGCTAAACTAATGGAAAATACACTGAAACAATCAAGAGATTGGAATGTCGGTGTGACTAGGATCAAGTGACATTAAGCTGCTGGAAAGTGGTGCAACAACAATAAAAAATCAGAGGGGAATATTATTGCAAAAAGATAGGGAGATGGGTGAAACACCTAGTGAAACCAATGGACCCCTAAGGTAAATGACCAAACAAGTTTAAATGTGAAACTATGGATGGTAGCAACCTATCTTAACAGATATGAAACATAAAGGTACAGATCCGGAAAATGTGGCTGAAAGCACTGTAGAAACTCAGGCTACTCACTCAGATAAACTCCTCCTAAAAAGGTGGAAGCATACTGGAAGCCCTAAGGGAGGCTAAATCTGACTTTGACAAGCAAATCAGAGTGGATCAAGGGCTAGGCAGAATGTGACAGAGGTCAGAAAACCCATCAAATAGCTCTCTGCAAAATCCAAAAACAGATCTGAGAAAAACCCTGAAACCCAAAAATCGCAGGTACTGACCTGTTTCTCTGTAGGGATCACACTTTTCAGGTTGTTTAATTCATTTTGGCCTCCAAATTGCACTTTTTGGGACAAAAAAGTGTGATTTTTTCTATGTGGATCTCGGTCGATAAATGTCAGAAAAAATGTCGCCTTTGTCATGGCTAGCTCCTGTGACCTACAGAAACACCAAAAAGCTTGCGGAAGTCAGAAATTTAATGGATCAAGGGTTAAAAAACTAGAAAAAATTAAGAGAATTGAAAAAGAAGAAACCCTAAGCTGAAAACCAAAGGTCACCCAGGTTTCTGGATTTGAAGTATAAAACCCAGCGAATTCGCCAAATTTGTTGTAGTGTTTTCTTCTCAATGATGTATGAAAAAAAACCCACTTAAGATTGTGTATGACAACCAATCTCAACAATATAAATGGTTGCTAAACATTGTAGATCTGCAACAACTGATAGGAACAAAACTTGCCAAAGTCCAGATCTATGCCAGAATCATAGTTAAACAACAAAAAGAAAGAGTAATAACTCCAACCATCCAATGGAAACCATATATGTAAAGAATAATTTTATTATAACACTTGTGAAGGGAACAAATAAATGTTACCAGTCCCCCTCTATGGAATGGGCTCTTGGCTATCCTCAAACATCTTCGTCTTGTGTAGAATCTCTCTCCTCTATAATATGAAAAGACAACAAAAATATGGTGGCGACAATGAAAATAATCAAAGTTACAACAGTGAGTGCAACAATGAAAATAATCAAAAGTGAATAATGAATGGAAAACCCTTCTATTTATAACAAAATATTGAGTTATCATCGAATAATGAACAATAATAAAATATTATTGATCCCATTCTTGGAATAACCACTAGGAATATTTGATTATATTTGTTTAGGAGGGAAAAAGTATTTAAACTTTTATTTAGAAATAATAAATAAATAAATGATTTATTTATCATCTCAAGGAATTAGTTAAGGAATAATATACAAATAAGGATTTATTTAATTATTCCTAAGGGATTTAGTCAAATTTAACAAAGTATAATAATTAATTAGTGATTAATTAATCATTCTTAGAGAAAAATAAGATAAATAATGATTTATCTGTTTATTTTTCATGATTGGGTCAAATATGACAAGCAATAATATTTAAACAATGGTTTAATTAATTATTCCTAGAAGAAAATTAAATAAATAGTGATTTATTTAATTATTCTTCATGTGTTTAACTATAAATTACTTAACAAAAGTGGTTTATTAAGTAATTTCTCACAGTGAAAGTAATTTTACTATGGCAAAATTGGTTTTACATGGTGTACTTCGATCCATCTAGTAAATTAGGCTACATGATCAATTTTTTTGGTGATAACACTACTCATATTTGACATATATGAATCATTTATATGTGCTATATTTCTTTCATTAGCCTAACCCGATAATAGAAATTATTGTTTGATTTTTGTTCATTCACTTAGATGTGTTTTTCTTTTTAAGGATTTGTTTTTCTAGTGTTGGTTTTTACATATGATCAATATTGGTACCATTTCTAACAAGAAGTCATATAAGCTCATAGTTGCATGTCATTTTTTGACTATACATCAAATCATTGCAAGAAATATAATGCAAAGGGAAACTTCATTCTTCAATTTAGAACCCAAAAGTTCTTCAAGTTTAAAGAGGTACTTAAGTATTTTGTTAGATGAACAATGTCATTGTAAACCATGTTTAAATTTTTCTTTCTCAATTTTTTGAAACATAGGAATTTCTTTATTTTTTTGCATGCTAATTCTTGCCAACTTAGCATTGTCTTTCTCCTTGATTAAGTGGGAATTTATATATGTTTGATTTCTAGACTGTTGAAGATTAGTAAAGTAATTTTTCCATTTTTCTTAATTATATACTTTTCTTTTCTTTTTCTTTTTTCAATGCCTTTTGAAGGTCTTTTGTACTTGTGCATTTTCCATTTTATCTTAAGTATGATTTTTGAGTTTGGTCCCTGCGTGTTAGAGTAAAAATATTTCCATATATTTTGAGGCTATATGACATTTCATGTCCCTAATTTGATGTGTGTGTTATCATTTCAAATCTAGGAGTAATTATTTTTATGCCTTAATCAATTCCTTTATCCTTTTTGTTTTCAGAGAACTTGGTTCTCTCTCACATGGCATGCCTACTCCCTTAAACATCATAGGATTCATTCACTCTGTTTTATGTATATTTTGTTTCCAAATTGTTAAAACCTTGGGCAGTTAATTTTCTATTTTTCTTAATTCCATTGGCTAATTTTTGTTATTTTGGTTAATTTACATAATTTTATTTATTTAATTTGAATGGATTTTGAAGATAATTTTTCATCTATGTACATTCATGTTCATCGGGAATATGTTTATCAATTTTGGTCCTTGTATATCTCAATAAAATTATTGTTGTTTATTTAGAGGCTATATGCCTTTTAATGCCGCTAATTTGATGTGTTATGTTTTGAGGAATACAAGTAATATTTTTATTACCTAACCAACATCTTTAGTTTTTTGTTTTCACAAACTTGGTTCTCCTTGACATGGCATCCTTACTTTGTTTTACGTATTGTGATTGACGATACATTATTAATAACGACCCTGACCTTTTATACTAGCTACTATACGTAAGTTTCTTCCATAGTTGATTTTGGCTAGCTAATGTACTAATTGTATATACAATCTTTGTTGTCAACGCATCCATTCCTAAACCAAACGAACATGGCTAGGCCTTATATCTCATGAATGAGATGACAACAAAGAGGGATTACTCATAGTCTCATGAATGTTTAGCTACTCCACATCTCTACTCTTTGAGGGCTTATTTCCATTCCATTACTTCCTTGAAATAATTAGTTGGCTTTAATCATGTAAAACCTACTTGTTTATAGATTATTTAGGGTCATGGATGCAAGTTTACTTACCATCAACATTCATAGAGATATGTTTTAACTACTCCTTTATGCCTATTATCACCCAAAATGAGCCCTAGATGAGCAACCTAGGAATGGAAGATCTATTACCTCTTGATCTCCTCTCACTTTCGATAGGTTCATTCAAAGTTTCCAACACATAGGGGGATCCTTTGGCATTTCTTGTAGTCTATTAATTGAGTCAAGGAAAGAAAATCAAACCAAAAAGTAGATAAATATCACAAGCCACAAATCATTACTAGCTTGGGATGCACCCTGGAAAAAAGTTCCTGCCATTGGGTTGTGTAGTTAGATGATGACTAAATGAAATTCTTGTTGGCCAATGGATAAATATGATGATGCATTTTCACTAAATAAATATCATGAGATCGACATGCCACAATCCCTATTGAAAATGTGGGAAACACAACCCTATCTTGTCCACTCAAAATAGGCACCTTCCAATTTCTCTCTAAAATAAGATTAATATATGAATATCATGTTATTTAGGATCATGTGATAATATGGCTAATGTAACAATATAGATAATTATTAACTATATGCCACTGTGCATCCTAGATTTAAGGTTTCCATGCCTTTTTATCAACTTTGATTCAAACCTTTTCATGTGAACAGGATAATTGGCTAGAAACAAGAAACATTGAAATTGGTTTCCCACCATTGAACATCACTTTGGTTACCTGGCTTGCATGACATGTGTTAGTTCCAATCTTCGCAGTCTATCACTAGGGATCAAAATGGGCTCTTACTATGTTTGGTTTTCAAAGATTTTTTGCACATGAGTTTTAGTGCAAATCATATCCTAAGTATTTTCATCAAAAGGAGCTTAGAAGAATCTTTCCAATGGTATATCACACTCTTGTAACTGGCACCCAGATTAGAAGATATGATCAAAATGAATGATTGATTCTTGGTTATGCATGCTTTGAGGTCAGTTGCTACACAGAGGGACAAGTTTACTACAAAATTAGTTTGGACAGGAATTTTACAAAAGTGAAAGAGGTTTTTGTCCATCACATACAAAATAAAAAAAACCTCCTTCAGTTTATGCACAGGTGCTACTATGTGGGAGATATGCAATGATATTTAGAGGCTACATTAAAACAATTTTTTTTTTTCATTTATTTTACTATTTTAGTCATTTTAGTGTGGTGCCATTTTACAATAGATGGAAAGTAATTTTTAGAAGCACAAGGAGGTTTTGGTTAACCACGAGCCATATAACAAACACCTCGTTCAGTTTATTCACATGTGTTGTGAAGTGGAATATTTGACAAGATCTTTGCAACTTATTTTTACAGATTTAAATTTTTAATGATTATCTGTTTTAGAGATGATTTTGTGGCATAGATTCTGAGCAACTAAAAATTTTGAGAGTTTTTTCTCAAAAATTACCTTATCTACAAAATCTCTTTGAGTTTTGCAACAGGTTCTATGGTTCAGGAGATACGCGTTCATCTTTAACACCTATTTTCAGAAATTTGGTCCAAGTTTATTGTAACTAACTCTATTTTGAAGAAGATGGTTGAGCTCAATTCCCTTAGTATAGGGATGAGCTAAATGTATATATTTTATGAATTTTAGAGTGTAATGGTTGGATTTTAGCAGTAGAGAGGCTGCTGGGCACTGTGTAAAATTTCCTGAATATCATTTTAATAAAGTAGTTTTTTGCCCTTTAAACCTGGGATCCATCATGGTGTTATTGTTCAATATGTTTTTCTTGTAATTCACTTACATATTTTATTTTTCTACCTTGTTACAGCATTATCTAAGTGATATGTTAAGAATCCATCCCCTATGATGCTCCTTTCAAGATGATTTTGCTGTTAGATGTAGTGGTTGTCTTTGCAGAATTCATCCTTGGTTAGATGCTTTGTTGAGAAACCCTGTGTTTCTCATTCATCTAAAGCTATTCCTAGAGATCCATCCCTATTTGATGCCTGTAGGGAAGCGGGCTTTCTCCCCTATATTCTTCTCACATTTGCAATCTTCTATCTGGCTGAACATGGCACTTCATTTGCCCCAAGTTTATCGGCAGAAACTGGCATCGACTCCATGGCCCAATCATCCTTTCTCTTGTTGTTTCAACCCAAAACCTTTCAAACAAATCCCCACACTCCATATCTAGCCTAAAATTTCATTTATTGCAGCCACATCTTGTTGGAAAAGAGAGATCCCTCTCTGGTCTAGTAGGGCTAGATTCCAGATCAAAAGCTTGGTCTGTGGTTACCTTAGAGTTGCCTTTTCTCATCCTTAAGGTTCATTCTGAGTGCTAACATATTGGCACCATTTCTAGGGACAAGGTGACAAATCTTCTCCGCGAAAGATCATTCAAGTTGCAGATCTGGTTGCTGATGGTGGGTAGTAGTCAGACACATATGAAGGCTAAAACATTCACCTAGCGAATCCAACTCAATCCAGAGATTTCAGTGCTCACTAATCTGTTCATGCACTAAAATAAGATGGTAGGGTATGTGGAAAACCCTGTGTTTTGTGAAGTTTTAAAAGAAGTTAGAGATCATTTAGTGGATATTGAAATTGATGAATTATTTTTCATTATCGTGCTTCAATGTTGAAGATCTCCGAAGTTTCCTCCTAAATCTAAAACTGGTTTCTTTGAGTTATTTTTTGAAAAATTTGAGAAGGAGATTCAATGTTTAAATGATCAGATCCAATCATATGAATCCCGAGATCCCAAAAAGTTCTTGGAAACTCTCCCTCCTTCAAAACAAGAAACAATAGAGCTTCCCATGGATGTTTGCATTGACAATTTGCAGTTGGAGGTTTGTGTTGAGGAGTTAGGGAAGCAAACAAAGTTTGGCTTCTTCGATCCTATTGTAGTGTACATGGAATTTTTTTTTAGTTTGAATGATAGATCAGATTGTCTTTTACACAACCAAACTCATTATGTGCATGTATGGCTATCAGCCTTTCCAGTTGTGTTCTGGTTGAAGCACTTCCAAGTAGCATCCTTGTCACAATTACTTGATTGGTTGATCTGGCATTACAATATCACTTGATCTATTGATTTTGCTGAAAAGTAGGGTAGAGTTGTAAATAAATAAGCTGCCCAAGGCAGCATTTCAGTTTCTGGTATTTGTTTATGTACAGGTTGCAATATTTGTATGTTTTATGGATTGGTATAAGTTGTTTTGGGTTTGGAGCTGTTTGAGTGTATTGCCCAATGGATGAGGCACTTGGTAAATGGTGTTCTTGACACCTCCAAGGAGCTACCATCCCTAGTGAGGCCAATGTTAGTTCCAGTCTTCGCAGCCTGTCACCAGGGATCAAAATGGGCTCTTACTATGTCTGGTTTTCACAGATGTTTTGCACATGAGTTTCAATGCAAATCATATCGTAAGTATTTTCATCAAAAGGAGCTCAAAAAAATATTTCCAATGGTATATCAGACTCCCGTAACTAGCTCCCAGATCATAAGATATGATCAAAATGAATGATTGATTCTTGGTTATGCATGTTTTGAGGTCAGTGGCTGCACACAGGGATAATTTTACTACAAAATCAGTTTGGACAGGAATTTTACAAAAGTGAAAGAGGTTTTTGTCCACCACATACCAAATAACAAAAACCTCCTTCTGTTTATGCACAGGTGCTATTATGTGGGAGATATGTAGTGATATTTGGAGCCTACATTAAAACAAAACAAAATTTTCATTTATTTTATTGTTTTAGTCATTTTAGTGCAGTGCCATTTTACAACAGATGGAAAGTAATTTTGAGAAACCCAAGTAGGTTTTTGTTAACCATGAGACATATAATAAAAACCTCTTTCACTTTATTCACATGTGTTGTGAAGTGGAATATTTGACTAGATCTTTACAAATTATTTTTACAGATTTAAATTTTTAATGATTTTCTGTTTTAGAGATGATTTTGTGGCACAAATTTTGAGCAACTTGAAACAAATTTCAAAATTTTGAGAGAATTTTTTTTTAAAAAAGACCTTATCTATAAAAACCTCTTTCAATTTTGTAACAGGCGCTATGGTTCAGGAGATATGAGTTCATATTTAACACCTAATTTCAAAAATTCGGTCCAAGTTTAATGTAACTAATTCTATTTTGAAGAAGATGGTTGAGCTCAATTCCCTTAGTACAGGGATGAGCTTAATGTATATATTTTATGAATTTCAGAGTGTAATGGTTGGATTTTGGCAGCAGAGAGGCTACTTGGCACTGTGTAAAATTTCCTGAATATCATTTTAATAAAGAAGTTTTCTTCCCTTTGGAACTGGGATCAATCACGATGTTATTATTTAGTATGTTTTTCCTGTAATTCACTTATATATTTTGTTTTTCTACCTTTTTACAAGATTATCTAAGTGATATGTTAGGAATCTATCCCCTATGATGCTCCTTTCATGATGATTTTGTTGTTAGATGTAGTGGTTGTCTTTGCAGAATTCATCCTTGGTTAGATGCTCTGTTGAGAAACCCTGTGTTTCTCGTTCGTCTAAAGCTGCTCCTAGAGATCCATCCACATTTGATGCCTGTAGGGCAGCGAGATTTTTCCCCTCTATTCTTCTCACATTTGCAATCTTCGATCTGGCTGAACATTGCACTTAATTTGCCCCAAGTTTGCCGGAAAGAACTGGCATTGACTCCATAGCCCAATCATCCTTTCTCTTACTGTTTCGACCTAAAACCTTTCAAACAAATCCCCACACTCCATAGCTAGCCTAAAATTTCATTTATTGCAGCCACATTTTGTTGGCAAAGAGAGACCCCTCTCTTGTATGGTAGGGCTAGATGCCAGATCAAAAGCTTGGTTTATGGTTACCTCAGAGTTGCCTTTTCTCAGCCTTAAGGTTCATTCTGAGTGCTAACAAGAAAGAAATACAAGCTTTTAGTGGTAAGATGAATTTTTTTATGTAGATTCATACCCAATCTAGCTGAGCATCTAAGAGAAATAACTAACATGTGAAAAAAGGACAGCATGGTAAAATGGACGGAGGATGCCATGAAGTCATTTAATCTGGTAAAGTATGCTTTATCTACAACCCTAGTCTTGATTAGTCCCGATTATACGCAAGATTTCATCATATTTTCATTTGCATCCGAGCATACCATGGCTACAATATTGATGCAAAAGAAAGATCAACTGGAGAAGCCCATTGACTTTTCATCAAGACCATTAGAGTTGCTACCTTGCAATACAATGTAATTGAAAAATAGGCTCTTGCTCTTGCCAAAGCTTTGAAGGATTTTAGAGTGTATATTTTGCACTCACACATCATAGCATACGTTCCAAATGCAACAATAAAGGATGTGCTGATACAAACTGATCCAGAAGGAAGGAGAGGAAAATGGATTGCAATAATGTTGGAATATGATCTGGAGATTAAACCTACAAAGTTGATCAAAAGACAAGGCTTAGTGAGGTTAATGGTTGAATCAAATCTGCATGATTTAGATATCAATCTTATCACAGCCATGTCAGAAGATGAAGAAGAAGGCTCTTTGACTCAAGTATCTGAAATGTTTCTTCAGTCACCATGGTATTCTGACATAGTGTATGTACTTCAGCACCTTTCACCACCTCTGGGGATGACAAAGAACAAAGGTAGATCACTCAAACTCAAACCTGCTAAATTGTGCATTCTAAATAATGCTCTTTATTGGAAAGATCTGGGAGGTGTGTTACTTAATTTTCTTGTAGAAGATGAGGCTTGGTAGGTGATGTATGACTTTCATAAAGGTGATTGTGGTGGTCACTTTTTTTGGAAGACAACGGCAAACAAAGTGTTGAGAACAGGTTACTTCTCACCGACTTTATTTTCATATTTTTACAAAATAGTCATGAGCTGTCATGAATGTCAGGTCTTTCAAGGGAAAATAAAATTGCTGCCTCTTCCTCTGAAACATGTTGAAATCAATGCACCATTTCAAAAGTGGGGGCTCGATTTCATTGGGGAAATTCATCCAACATCATCAGCGCAACACAAATGGATCCTAACAACAATCGACTACTTTTCCAAGTGGATTGAAACAATTCCAACCAGACAAGCCACATATACGGTAATCATCTAATTTCTAGAGTCAAATATTTTATCTCGTTTTGGTTGTCATAGTAAAATCATCACAGATAATGCAGCCACATTCAAATCAAAGAATATGATTGACTTTTGCAGCAAGTATAATATTACTTTGGGTCATTCTATAGCATATTATCCACAGGGAAATGGTTTAGCTGAATCATCCAATAAGTCTTTGGTGAACATCATTAAGAAGATGCTGGAAACAAATAAGAAAAGTTGACATAGGAAGTTGGTTAATGCCTTGTGGGCTGACAGAGTGAGCCAGAAGAGATCCATAGGTATGTCTCCATTTGAATTAGTTTATGGCATTGACACAGTTTTTCCAACATCTATTGCAGTTCCGGTTATGAGACTACTACAGTAGGCTGACAGTGAAGAGGATGACTTTCAACGAAGAATTAATCAAATGATTCATTTACAACAAACAAGGGATGAATTTTTCCAAAACAATTTCAAATTGCAGGAAAAGATCAAGAAAATCCATGATCGGAAAAACAAAGCAGACAAATTCCAGCTAGAGGATGTAGTGTTGCGGTGGGATGCTCGGAATGAGGACAAAGGAAAGCACGAGAAATTTGAAAACTTATGGAAAGGACCCTATAATATTGCAGCATACAGAGGACAGAATGCCTTTTTCTCAGGGAGTTGGATGGTTAGGATTGTCCAGGAGGGCCAGCAAATGGTAGGCTCCTGAAGCACTACTACTTGTAAGGTGATTTCTGAAATCATGACATGATCATTGTATATATCGTTTTCCCTTTCATTGTAAGATTTCCAGGTACACAGTCATTTCAGCTTGTGGCCCGAGATGAAGGCTATAAAATTCGAATGATTTGTGTAAGGTTTGTGAGTTTAATTCAGTTTCTAGTCACAGTTTGAGTCATGAGTCAGGTTTCATTTGCATAGTGTCAGTTTTCAGTTATAGCAAGTTTTGACTCCATTGCCCAATGGACAAGGCTACTAGGTCTACAGTGTTCTTGGCACCTCCAAGGGGATACCATCCCCATTGGAGCCAATGTTAGTGTTAGTGTCTTCACACTGCCATCAGTGATCAAAATCTACTCTTTTGCATTTCATAGTAGAAGTCCCACATTGATGAGTTTGCATTCCATTAGGTCATGGATTCACTGATGGTAGGGTTTACTTCCAGTTTTTCTCCTCATGATTTGTACTTGTTGATCCTCTTTCATGTTTCAGTCATGGTTCATGATTTATTCTGCAGTTTATCTTATTAGCTCTTAGTGTTCGGTGTCTTGAGTTTTAGGGTTTTATCATTGTCAAAACCCGTTATTTCATGCCAATAATGGTGAGCAAGGATATGAGGAGACTAATAATGATTGTTAAAATCATAATTTATCAGTTTGAGAGCCGAATATAGTTCTCAACGCAAAACTCGTTTTGAGGTGGAAACAGAGTATTATTGCTTTTTATTTTAATTTATGATGTAATTTTACTTTTTCTATATGTAATATTTGTTCCCAAGCTCCTCCTAAGCTTGTGATGTTGCCAAGCATCTGCCACTGCTATCTACTACTACAAAAAAGTGATCTAGAGCGTTAGTTCACTTACAAGCAAAAGAGAATAAAACTTGCAAAATAGAGTATTGAAAAAGACAAAGAGACATTACAAAGATGGGTTTTCAAAAGAAAAAATAAAAAGGGAGTTCATATAAAAACTCATTCTCTTCTATTTTTATGCCATTATGACATTTTGCAAATCAAAATAGCCAAGGAGAAGAAAATCTGTTTTCTAAGTGTCATTGAGCGAAACAAAGGAAAGCGATGAGCTTCTGGAGATTTTGGACCAGCACTGCACTCCTGAGTGTTGGTGCTATGCTCCTGGCATTTTCACATAGTGCAAATTAACATTGGCATTGTGCTCCTAGACCGGTGCTACGCTCTTGTAGGTGGCACTGCGTTGTGACCAACAAAGCCCAAAAACACTCCAAGGATCCAAATTTTGCCAAGTTTCTTCCATATTTGCTCTTAGCATGTAAGTATCATCACTCCTTTTGTTGTTTAGTGCGCACATGTGAATATTTTCTTGGTTTTTTCATCCTCACAATTAAAACCCTAATCTCTATTATAAAACCCTAGTTTTCTTACCATTCTTTTCATAAGCTAAAACCCTTATTCCATCACTGCTATTACACTCTATCACTCACTTATCACTCCCCAAATCCCCTCTCTCATACATTTTTCCCACACCTTCATTTGCAGCCATTCCTCCAAGTCATTGCCTATAGCACCATCCATACATTACCACTATGCAAACTAAGGGAAACATGGATAGAGATAATGATTTTGAATATGAGGAGGAGACATTTAGTGATAGTTCTGTAAAGAGGAATAGGCAATAGAGGAAGCCCCATAAAGGAGGAAAAATCATCAAAGAGGAGCCCACTAGTTTGAGAGAATTACAGGCTTGCCCACTTGCAGTTTCTTGTTTCATACATCTAGCATGTTTTCAATTTTTTGAAATGGTGGAAAGAGTTCAGTTTCACCATGAGTTGGCCAAACATTTTGTGGCCCATTTGCATAATAATGAGGTGACACTTACTGGAGTAACCTTCATGATATCGCTAGCTGTCATTTCAGAGGCCACTAGAATCCCTAATGTTGGTGAAAAATGGTACAAGGGTCAGGACCTTGATGAGGATTACTATGAACCTTATATCAAGTCTCAATACAAAAACTAGGTGAAGAGGCATTTCCCCTTTAAATTTTTGGAAAACAGGTATGTTCCTTTGATGAGGATTATCATCAAGTATTTCACTTGTGAAGGCAGATTCTCTCGGTTGTATGCTTATCATATTAAACTCCTCATGCACTTCACCAGGGTAAGGATGATGAATCTCCCATATTTCTTGTTTATAAATATTGATAAGATAGCTTACATTGTGCAGAAGAAACCATACCCTCAGCAATTGAACAACATCTATCATTACTTTTTGATCAAAATCATTGTTCTTCACCATCTCAGTCTTCTTAACATTCCTTGGGAGACATTCATTGCTCATGAGATGTTCAAAGGTCCATAGAACCCTTCACCAGTGCATCAAGAAGAAGGAGGGCCTTCTAGCCATGGCGAAACAAGCGAAGAGGTCAAGGAAACCAAAACTATTGAGGTGCCAGTGTACTTAACATATTAGAGAGGCACAAGGACACTTTTTGTAGCTTCTAGGCAAGTGTTTGCTCCACAAGGTGTGGAAAGGGCCTTGCCTTAGTCATCAGTCCACAGGCAAATATTTTCTCCATAAGGTGTGGAAGGGGCTTTGCCTTCTACATCAAAAATTAGGTACAGGTTAAGCATTTGAGCAAAGGAAAGGAAAAAATGCAAGAGGAAGATCTTGGTGATGACGAGGAAAGAGATTTTGACTTGACTGAGCATGAGGAGCCACAACAGTGCCTCACTCATCATGGAAGTGGCATTATTGACTTGGAGGCTCAGGATGAAAAAACCATCAAAGACCGCATCATTCAAGAAAGGGAAGCTCAAATACAATCTTTGGAAAAAAAATTAGAGAGAGCCAAGTTCATCATCAAATATTTAGAGCAGGAACACAAACAATTGAGTGACAAGCAAGTCCTCATAGAGCTGGAAATGACCACATCAAACAGGCAACTGGCCAAAGAGGCTCATGTCACATTGACTCCTATTGAGAAAGAGATCGAAAATGATAGGGAAACTTGGCTTGAGAGGGTCAACATACATCTTGAAGGACTGATTGAGAAGGCCAACATGGATAAGAAAATGCTTTGACACATGGCTTACCATTACATGACCTGCAACAAAATTTGTAAGATGAGGATTCGAAAGTTAAAGGCTAGGCTAAGGAGAGCTTTGAAAAAAAAAAAGGAGCAAGATAGATTGAAGATGTTGGATGAAGCCTCCCTATCCCATAAAAGTAGCTAATGGTGGTGTTCCATGCCAAATTTGGGCAAGTTTTGAGAAGTTTTGCATTTTTGAAATTTTGAAATTTATAACACATAAATTTTGCGGTGGCGCTACGCTTTTTCGTGGAGCATCATATGGAGAAAAGGTTTGCACATTTGGATTCAAGATGATGAGGACATGCACCCTGGAAATTTTCAGAAGTTTTGGAGAAAATCTGGGTCACCAAAAGGTCCAAAAAATACCAAAAGATGACCTCTTTGCCTCTTTTTGGACACACAGAAGAAGTATTGGAAGATTCAAGTTTTTAGGGAAAAAATGACCTCAACATTCAAAAATTCAAGATTTGCCATAAAATAGACTTGAAAACCTTTCCAATGAGCTACCATGGGCTCAATTTGGCTAAGGGGAAGGCCTCCAAAAGTGTGCTAAAAGTGGCGCTACGCTTCTGGCCAGTGCCATTGCACTTTTGACCATTTTGCTTAGAAAACCAAAATTTGCTTGTTTTGATTGGAATCTGATTTCTATGCCCTCATGGATGTTTTCGCTGATGTAATTAATGACATGGTATGTAAATGTAATGGTAAAATAGTGTTAGAGGGTAGATTCATTAGTTAGAGGTGGTTTTGAGGCAAATGAATCTGTTTCCACTCTTTTAGAGGTAGGTTGTTGGACTGCCTATATTCCAGTTCTTAGTTGGGAAACGGTTGAAACAACCCCTCTTCTCATGGATTCGACCCTTGATGGTCAGGATGAGTGGTTTTGATTTCTATATTATGTATTTTCTTTCTCATTTGCAAGGGTTCACTTGGATGCTCTGAACAATATTGTACATCATTGTAAGCAATTTGGCAAGGAAATTAATAGGAGTTGCAGCTATTTTTATGGGATACATGTGGTATGCTTCTTTTGCATAGTTTCTTCTTTTGTTATCAATTTTTTACATGTTTTATGTATGCCATCATCTATTTCACTGCTTCTAACTGAATGATATTAGGATAGATAGGTAGAATCATTGTTTGCAGTGCTCTACATTGGGAAATCATTCAGTATTCTATGTTTTCTTCTGTTTAGGAAGGATCCTTGACTTGCTCAAGCCCTTCTTAGCTCCTCACCAGTCTTAGACATCTCACCTCACTAAATTTCAAGTGCTAAAGCCTATACCTACCTTGCCCCATAGAACACCCTGCATTTTCACCTAATTTCCCATACCTAAATTGCCTAGCTCCATCTGATCCAACAAAAAACCAACAAAATCAATCAAAACCCTAGAGCTACTATACCTAGCATAAAATATTATTCATGATCCAATCATCTTAACTGTGATTCATAAGGAGAGAGCCCTCTCCCGACCTGGTAGGGCTAGCTAACAGGTTAAGCTTGGTTTGTGGTTATCCTAGGATTGTCTTCCTTCAGCCTGAGGTCAATCTAGGCTCTAACAATATGACTGCATATTTTCTGTCATTATGCACATGATAAATTTAGCTAATTCTTAACTCTATGTGACTAGGCATCTTAAGGGTTGGGGTGTCCATGCATTTTTATTAACTTTGATTCAAACTTTTCCATGTGAACACAATAATTGACCAAAAACAATAAACATTGAAATTGATTGCACACCATTGGACATCCCTTATGTTACCATACTCACATGGTATGATTGCATATTTCGTTTCATTATTCACATGATAAGAAAGAGAGATCGTTGGTTTTTTTTATTCCCCTTCTAACCCCTCCAAGGAATTATTATTGCAACTCTTTCAACCTAGGATAAAGAATTCTAACATGGTCAATTTTATTTAACTGGATTTTTGTTTAGTGTATGGGGTAACAAATAATTCATTCATACCATTCACACAACTTCACTGTCCTACTTCTACTTGTGAGATAACAAAATTTATAAATTTTGATCATGACTTATAATTGAAAACAAAGATATGAATAATTGTCATGCTAGTTCCTTCCTATAAAGACCTTGAGTTGGAACCAAGGCGAACAGGCATCCATTAAAACCCACAAACACTTGGAGTGGTGAAAAACCAAGATGAAACTGAGCTGAGCAGATTGCACAAGGTGGGGAAACCACCCATGCGACGAGGAACAACTTGGTGAATACTTGGAATGCACGACATGCGACGAGTGTACCCACACAAAGGAAGGGCACCCAGGTCCATAAGGGAGAATTCACAAAGGGCTCACACCTGCATGAAGGTGGGGTTTTGGGCACAACATAGTGGGCACAACCCACCGAGTGCACCCACTAAAATGATACATGGAAGAATGTGGTTCAGTAGGTGGCATGACCACCCTAATCAAAGGGTGCGAAGAGGAACGAAGTGTGATGGAGTAACTGAGAAGGAAGTGAGACTGGCGATATAGCATGGAGCACATGGTGGTAGAGCGCCTCGATAAGGGTGTACCCATCTGGCAAGGGGCACCCGTATGACCTAGGTTAGGTCGGGTTAGAGGTGTGCTCACTTGGCAAAGGGGCGACCCCATGACCAATTTCAGGTTGTCCCAGGGTTGCTCCCGCCCATGAAGGGGCACCCATAAAAGAAAGAAGGGTTCACTCAAAAGTGAAAGGGTGTCAACCCACATAAATGGAATGAGTTGCACCATGTACAAGTAGAAGGGAGCTCAACGAGTTGGAGAAATCAAGTCATTTGACCATGCAAGAAGAAATCACATAATAGGTTGCAAGGACGAGTTTGCGATATTGTAAAAATAACTAAGGGAAGGTCACACAATGCAGGAAGCACAATACAAAGAGAGCACAGGGAAAGGTGAGGTTCACCGAGAGAGCCTATATGACTTGGGGTAATTATTGGTTCTGCTGGGAAAAAAATTCTTCGAGTTTCTGGGCAAGTTGTAGGTGCAGGGTAGAGCTACATGACTGGGGAAAACCGTTGGTTTTGTTGGGGAAAAATTCTAGGTGTTTTTGGGTGGGTTCTAGGTGTAGAGTAGGGCTGCACAACTTGGTGAATTTGTTGGATGAGTTCGCTACCCCATGCCAAGCGACTATCCCACTATTTTAATATTGTATTACTATTGTAAACTATATTGCAGTTTAATAAAATAAGTTGGGAAATTTTTAGGAGTTCCCCCTCCCATTAAAAATGTTATATGTGGCTCTTTATTCTTGTTCATATTGATGTTTTTATTTTTGCTGCACATATAGAAGTTTTGATATCATATATTGCATAATTGTTGAATGAAGAATTAAATGAATAAGAATTAAGGTGAACTTGAATAACTGACTAAGTTTTGAAGTGTTAGGAATAGTCTGGGTGAAAGTAGTTTAACTTGAAGCAAAATCTCATTGGTACAACACAATGCCCATGGTGGTATTAAGGCACCACAACGTGGTGCCATGATACTTTATTTCACAATTACAACTTTTTCTCTTAAGTTGTAGAAGCTTTTAGGGTGAAAGTTAGCATTGATGGAAGTATGACATGTTGTTGTGACCTTTTTGGAAAAATATAGCATTGCCTTCTATGTCCCATGAACTGTATATCATGGTTGCTACATCCACTATTCTACCATGAATTTTTTCCATGCATGAATACTAAAAAATATATGTAATGTAACAACATATCAAGCTATGGTTTGTGTGCCGATAAAGGCCACAATGTTTCCACTAATGCTAATTGAATTAAATATAATTAAATTATAAGAAACAAAAACAATTCTTGGATATGGTTCCTTCAATGGAAAGAATTTTTCCACTGCATGATTACATTGGAAATAGCTATTTAACTTATACAATGGGTCCATCTTGGAATTAAATTTTCGTACTAAGAAATATTTAAATTTTAAATTCTTCGACATGAGGGATGTGATTTTTCATGATCAAATCAATTTCCATAAAGAATTAAACTCAAAACACAATTTCTGAAATGTTGACAATTTCCCCTTTTTTCAAATCCACTTGCAATGTTAAGTAAATTTGGAATGAGAAATATTAAGTTTTCCTACAAAATATGTGTTTCAAAAGTTTCATGTCTCAAAATTGGATTTTGAATCAGTAGGATAACTGAAAAAAAAAATCCCAAAATATTCTTAGTCAAATTATGATATGGTTGAACAAGTAGGACAACCAAACAATTCTCAATGATAAGAGGATATGGCTTTGAATTAGAAAGAGGAAAATAAAACCAGGGAGACGACATCATAACTTCAAATGAGGAAAAGAGAAGAGGAGCTTTGTCTTTATGGGCATAACTTCTTTGCTTTTTAAAATGGGGAATGAAATGGTAGCCCTCATGGTAGAAAAAGGAAAGCAATGAGTGCTATTAAGTGATATGGTGTTGATGTGCTTCTTTTCCAAATGCATGCATGTGTTCCTAAGATTGAGAGACAAATTAAAAATTAGTAGATTCAAAATTTCAATGAGATATTTTCAATGAAATTGAAATTATCATTTCAAAGTTACTTTTAAATTTCAGAAAAGCCATCTATATGTTTCCAACATTAAAAATTATGTCATAGAAAAATATTTTGTTATATTATATTATCATTGTTGAGGAATGTTTTAATAGTAAAAATAATCTCTTTTGATGTTTTGTGGAATTTAGAAAATATTTTGACTTGGTTCCTTGGGATAAGTTATGGAAAATGCTTGAAGAAATAATGGTTCCTGTTGAGTTAATGGTTTTTTTGATTTGACTATATGAGAATGTTGTAACTAAGCTTAAGACCACTGAGGGCTAGTCTAAAGAAGTTAAATGCAACATCGATGTTAAGAAAGGGTGTCCCCTTTCCCCTACCATTTTTTGCATTTACATTGATTAGTTAGAAGCATATCTGGAATTTACAGGATGCACTAGCCCTAAGCTCATTGATATTGTCATGACTCTTGTCCTTTATGGTAGTGATATTGTTGTGCTCGTCATAAGTGTCAGGCTAGGAGTAACTCCAGAAAACTAATTCGTTTATTCATTTAGCCAGCTATCTATTATATACATGAATGTGATTGTTTAGTTCATCTTCTCGATGACTGTTCACATTCAATTCCCCCAATCACTGAGGATTAGGTGTCAACATTCCCCCCCTTAATCTGAAGGGATGTTGGTGAGTCCAAGCATCATTCTCAATCTTTCAAGCTTTTCTCTTCCGACCGCTTTGGTGAAGATGTCTACAATTTGCTCATTTGTGGAACAATGGCGGAGAAGGATTGTTTTGGCCTCAACATGATGTCAGATAAAATGATATTTAGTATTGATGTGCTTTGTACGATCATGGAACTTTGGGTTCTTGGCCAACTTTATTGTAGAGGTGTTGTCAATCATGAGTGGAGTTGATTGTACTTATTTTACCTGCAAATCTTCAAGAATTTTTTTGAGCCACACAATTTCTTTCGTTGCTTCAGCTGCTGCCACGTATTCTGCTTCTGTTGTGGGATCTGCTGGAACTGATTGTTTGCGTGATGTCCAAGAGACAGCTCCTGATCCAAGATTCATAGCATATCCTGAAGTAGATACTCTAGTTTCTTTGTCTCCATCGAAGTCTGAATCAGAGTATCCAATCAAGTTGAAGTCGTCCACCTGTGTATACTTGATT
>APFE031584244.1:23302-48234 GCA_000404065.3 Pinus taeda
AATATGGATTTTGGATGTTGGGTTACTTCAATGCCAAGATAGTAATGAACATAGCCCAAATCAGTCATTTCAAAGATTTTTCCTAATTCTTTCCTTATGGATGCAATATAAATTTCATTGTTCCCTGTCATTAAAACATCATCTACATATACCACAAGATATACAACTGTTTTGCCAACTTTCTTGACAAATAAAGTTGCATCATCAAGATCAAAATGATTGAAGTTGAGTTTCAGAAGATGCTCAGTTAGCTTTTCATACCAGGCTCGTGGTGCTTGTTTGAGGCAATACAAGGACTTCACAAGTTTGCATACTTTATGTTCATGTCCTTTCACAGCAAATCCTTCAGGCTGGGACATAAAAACATTTTCTTTTAGATCTCCATTCAAGAAGGCAGTTTTTACATCCATTTGATGGACTTTCCAACCGTTCTGAGCTGCCAGTGCAAAGAGTGTCCGGATGGTGGCCATTTTGCTGTGGGAGCAAAAGTTTCCTCATAATCGACCCCTTCCTTCTGTGCAAAACCTTTTGCCACAAGCCTAGCTTTGTGCTTGTCAAGTGAGCCATCAGCTTTGTACTTGTTCTTGTAGACCCACTTGCAGCCAATTGGTTTGGTTCCAAATGGAGGATCAACCAGCTTCCAAGTGCCGTTCTTTATGAGGGCATCATACTCCTTTTGCATTGCTTCTTTCCATGCATCATGAGAAGCAGCTTCTTTAAAGGAATTGGTTCAAAATCTGTAGACAAGTTCAATTCACAATCATAAGAAACATCCATATCAACAGGTGAATTAGAGTCATCTACATCACCTCCATTTTGTCGATTTGAATTTCTGGTTCCTGTTTTTCCAATTTCATCAGGATGAACACTTTCAAGTGTCTTTGTCAGCCACTTTGGGGGACCTTTCTGAGATGGTCCAGGCGGCTCTATTGATTCAGTTGGGAGTGAATCAAGACTGAGTCTCCCAATTCTATCAATTACATCACTTAAAGCATCATCCGTTGTTGGAGTTTCAGTCGGGGGAGAGTATTCTTCAGAAGAAGATTCCACATGTTGATCTAGTATAGGAATCCCCCCTTCAAGATGTGGAATCTGATTCTCAAATTCTTGAAATGATTTCATTTTTTGCGAATCTATCCAAGCGATCAAGTTGCCGCTCAACAACATTGTCAGATTTGGATGATTCAAGAAAAATTACATCTCTAGATATAACAAACTTTTTATTTTCTTCATCATAGAGGCGGTATGCTTTGGAGGTATTTGAATATCCCAAGAAAATACACTTACGACTTCTAGCACCAAGTTTGTTTCTATGTACCTTTGGTATCAAAGCATAATAGGTGGAACCAAAAATCCTGAGATGGTTGACCGAAGGAACATGTCCATACCACAATTCATAAGGAGTCTTGTTTCTTATAGCACTAGATGGACATCTATTCTTTATATATGCAGCACATAGAACAGCATCAGCCCAAAACATTATCCTTACATTTTTGAAAAAAAGCATGGATCATACCATATTCAAAATTGTTCTATTCATTCTTTCAGCTACACCATTCTGTTGGGGATTATAAGGCACAGTTGTTTGATGTTTAATCCCATGTTGGCGAAGATAGTGTTCAAATTCATTTGATGTATATTCCTTTCCATTATCAGTGCGAAAAGACCCAATATGAGATTGTGCATCATTTTCAATCCATTTATGAAAATTCTTGAATGTTAGGAAAGCATCAGATTTGTTCTTCAATAAATAAACCCAACACATTCTGGTGTAGTCATCAATAAATGTCATGATATATTATTTCCATTTGCAGAAGGAACAAGCATTGGACCACATAAATCTGAATGAATAAGTTCAAGCTTCCTATGTGCTCTTGAATGTGAGTCATGAAATGACTGTTTGCTATGCTTTCCTAGAATGCAAGCATCACATTGCTTAAGTTTTCTAGGAATTGTAGGCAAACCAGCAACACCATTTTTCTTCAATAAACGGAGACTGTCATAGTTTAAATGTCCAAATCTAGCATGCCATAATAAACTTGATGGAAGTGTACCTTCTTCATGATGAGTAATATATGAGAAATGTTGTTTATGAGCAGATGTTCCTTGCAGTTTGAGAAGTCTTTCTTCTTCTATTCCCCTCATGACAAGTGAGTGATCAGATGATTTTCTCACCTCAAGCTTGCCATCAAACATATGAATGGAGTGACCTTGCTGGCGGATGTGGACCAAGGACAACAAGTTTCTCTTGAGTTGTTGGAGATATAAAACATGATCAAGAAGAAAGTCTGAGAGACCAGGCAGTTTAAGCCTGAATGTGCCAAGCCCTGATGGCTTGATTTTTGACTGATATGCAAAGTAAACTACTCCATCAACATTGTCAGTGAAATCTTCAAAAAAGTCTTTTCTATGAGTCATGTGACAGGTTGCTCCCAAATCAAGCAACCAATCATTTTTCCAGGAAACAAGTGAAGTGTTAAACAAATCTTCATTTACTCCAATGTTACATTGTGCCTCAATATAGTGAGCGGATTCAGGTGCTTTACCTTTGTCTGTATCATCAGTTTTACCTTTCTGTTGGTTTCTTCTCTGCTCAATTTTGTCCCATGGTAGCTTGCATGTAGAGGCATCATGTGATCCATTTCTTTTGCAGCGAATACAATGTAAATCTGCCTTTTCTCCTTGAGGATGTCTGCCCCCCCTGCCTCTGAAGTGTCTTCCTCTTCCTCTTCGTCCACCTCTTCCTCTTGTAGAATCTTGAGCAGGATATTTTTCTTTATGAGCGAGGCATACAGTCTCTTCAGAAGATTCAGGGACTGTCTTCTTTCCAAAGGCTTTTTCTCTTTCAGCAAACTTTTTCACAAGAGAGTCAAAGGTTATATCCTTGAGATTTCCATTTGCTTGCAAAGACTCAAGATAATTGGAGTATGTAGGATACAGTGCCTTGAGAAAAGCAATAAGAGAGATATCCAGCTCAACTTTAGTCGATTTAATATCATGCATTATAGACTTTATTTCAGATGCAAGAGCAAGAGGATCATTATTTTGTAGTTCAAGAGTGAAGAGTTTAATCATAAGTTGGACGACTTCAAGTACAGAATGTGAGTCATAGAGCTCTTTCAGCTTTTGTAAAGCTTCAAAGGCAGTTGAACATGATGAAATGTGGTGACTCACCTCCTTATTTACAGATGCTGTGATTAATGCATACGCTTTGTTGTTCTTGTTTTCCCAGATGGCGAGCTCTTTGTCTGATGTAGGCTTTTCTGGGTCAATGTCTCCTTCTCCGACACACACTCCTTTCCACAACTCATTGAAGATGAGGGTGTGTTGTATCATCCAGGACCAGTCAGGATAGTTCTCCTTTCCAGTGAGAACTATCCCTATCATAGAGATGATTGAATGCATTCTGTTAAAAGATTACTTCTGCTGATATAAAAAAAACTTTTTGCTGATAGACTAATACTTCTGATGGCAAAAAATCTCTTATGAAAAAAAAAATAAACTGTTGCTATATGGTCAAATTTTCTGCTGCTATCCTCAGTATGAGAAACTTCTGCTACTATACCATTTAAATATATATCTCTTTACAGTTTTCAAAGTTTATATAAATGAAACTGCGCATTTAACATGTACAGCGTTTCAATCACAAGCTTTTCAAACTGAGTATTCTCATATCATACCATAACTGATTTAAAAAAGACGTTTCTACCAGCAACACCAATTTTGATATCAAACACCACCGTTTTCTTTTAAAATTCTAATACCACCGAAATAGGCTGGGACTTCATACACAATATTCAGTTCAGTTCAAGTTCAGTATTCCAATAACCATGCAATCAAGTTAATCAACTAACAGTAAGCGATGCGTTTCTTCCCTTGGCAGCACGTAGCAGGTTCAAAACATCCAAGGTTCAAAGACCTTGTGCTTAAAGACGAATACATGGTTTCACACCAGAACCTAGACATGCCTCCAAATATCTGTTTTGTTTCTCCCACAGAAAGCAGTCAAATAATTCATTTATTCATGAGGGCGAGAGGAGCCACTCGGGCCTGCATAGCACCCAAGTTTGGGCTCTCAATGGGAGACTGACAATGGCTTTGAGGACGAAAGCGGTACACCTCTCCGTTTAGATATTGACGAAGAATTTGGTTTAATAAAGAAAACAGTAGCGATGATAGATATGAACTCCTCAACAACTACAACTGAATGCAAAAGTTCTGTCAAAGATACCGAAGCCGAGCATCTCATAGAATTGGGTTTGAAAAGGGCAAGAAGTTTTGGGTGGCCAAACACATATTCATTCACCAAAGCTATAGACTGCAACTTCAATAGAGGATCGGATAATCAAAGTAGTGTTCTGATAAGACTGTCGTCCATCGTACAACAGTAGCTAGTAACAGATTTTTACAAGCCTGTTTTTAACTAGTTCCAAAATTTAATGAAACTGTAATTCGTTACCTTTAATAGCAGTGATTAACAGTTGCTCCCAATGTAATCTGCGAGCAATGCACAGGAACGGGTAGGTGTTTCAAATAGATTGCCTTGTTGCATCGTTACCATTTCCTTCAGGTAGGCGTTACCATTTCCTTCAGGCAGGCGTTTCCTTCAGGTGTGGGACAGAGGAGTAGAAGGCAGGCAGTGGACAGGAGTTACAAAGCAAGGTTAAAAAAAGAACCTGGGACCTGTGCTCTGATACCATGTCAGGCCAGGAGTAACTCCAGAAAACTAATTCGTTTATTCATTTAGCCAGCTATCTATTATATACATGAATGTGATTGTTCATTTCATCTTCTCGATGACTGTTCACATTCAATTCCCCCAATCACTGAGGATTAGGTGTCAACAATAAGTCATGAGGATATCAATAAACAATTTACAATATTCCATGAATTATACTCCAAGATGGGTATTACTGTTAATACAGGCAAGACTAAAGTCATGAGAATTAGATCCAAAAGGACCAACCATGAAAATTTCATCTATGATTGAAATTACTTGGAGAAGGGTTCTTGATACACATATTTAGTTATTGACATTCATCATCAACTCAAATAGAATTATATCATTGAGAAAGCGATTATTGGTAGCTAGAAATCTTATTATGAGCTTCAAAAGAATTGCAAGACAATTGATCTCTAGGTTTGGAGTTAAACAAAGTTCCTCTTTGAGACTCTCATTGCTCCTATTATTTTATATGGATGTGAGGT
This sequence comes from Pinus taeda, assembly GCA_000404065.3. Classification (NCBI taxonomy): domain Eukaryota; kingdom Viridiplantae; phylum Streptophyta; class Pinopsida; order Pinales; family Pinaceae; genus Pinus; species Pinus taeda. The sequence continues at coordinate 28,511 of APFE031584244.1, forward strand.
TTGGGGTTGCAGTCTATCTAAAGAATCATGGAGGTAGCTCGAGTTGGTCCAAAAGCAATTTGTAACCTACAACTTCAAGATTAAAAGTAATACAACTTATCCTATCCTTTTGACTGAAGCTAGCCTTTCCCCCATTGAAAGCATTGCCATGTTTCACTATCTGATGTATAAGAAGAAGCTTTACAACATCGAAACCAAGATTTTCCCCAAAAATAACTCTAACTCTAGCAAAAACTCCCTTCTCTGACTCAACCATGGTTGGTACAAGGATACCTAGTCTTGGCTTAGCTACTATGGGTTAAAGGAGGAAATAATATTAGAGAAAAAACATAATATTAAAATACTATTAGTTCTAACTTTAATCACAAATTGTGGGATGATAAGGAGCTAAAGGGGAAAAGGAAGCTAAGGTATTATAAGAATGTGATCACCCCACTCTTTCTAACTAGAATTATCTCTCTATCTTGACCATTTCTAAGAAGAAAATGAACATTATGAAGATAAGAACTAACTCCCACGAGATGTGTACTAAGACTAAGCATTGGTCTATTCCCAAAACACCTTGGAATGAAAGAATCTTTCAACTATGTGATACTAAGAGGGTTGAAGATGAAAAACACTTTCTCTTGGATTTCTTGGCTCTTACTAACATTCGTTCTCATTTCCATAACATCTGCCACATTACCACACTACAACACTCCTTGACTTATTCAGTGAGCATAACTATAGTGATCTAGGGACAATTCTTGCCCTCCTCTTTGATCATAGAAATAAAATATTAAAAAGTCCCAATTAATCTCTTTCTTTCTTAAGGTATGATAGACCTCATTGGTCTCATTCGACGTTAATCACCATCATTGTAATCATCTATCTATAATTCACATGAAATGATGATATGCACTCTTTCTTCTCTTAGAGTCAATTCGTGAAATGGATTTTAACAATAATGCCCAAAATCCTCCAACTTAACCACATCAACTTATTAAGACACAATCAATGTGTTTTCACCATGATCTAGCCACCAATGCATTAATAATTACTCCCATGAATCACAATGGACCAAACATTCATGAATCAACCATACTGTATTCCCCGTGCTACAACAAATAAATATATGAAAATCAAATTAAAATATACGAGCACCAAATAACTCCTTAGATGTTTCAATCATATTCTAGATCACACTTCCAATAGAGATCCACTCATAATTATGATATTTGGTGAAGCATTTATAGGCTTGGTGGTGAAATTTATCGTGGGATTTTACCATGGAGACATTGATTTCTTTGACCAAATTAAGTTAATCATTAAAGGACCAATTCAAACAACTAAATTCATTTCATAAACCAACAGGGACAAAAATCAACTCCACAACCAATAAATTGATGTGTTCACAACTGTTTTGACCAGATCAATCCATGAGAAATAAAATTTAACTATGATGCCCTGCACCTCAATGATTGATCTGAATGGAAAGTGGCATTCACCCAGGGTGTTCATCCACCCATGGTATTGTAAGTGGAATCTATCCATGGTATTCATTCGCCCATGGTATTCATCCACCCATGGTATTGTAAGTGGCATCTATCCATGGTATTCATTCACTCATGGTATTCATCCACCCATGGTATTTATCCACCCATGGTATTGTAAGTGACATCTACCCATGGTATTCATTCAGCCATGGTATGTAACCACTCATGGAGTTTACTTGTGGTACTGTAAAGTTTTCTCTATTTTAATAAAATGTTTTGGTGTTTTTGTTTACTCTGTGTTCTCATATTTTTTTGGAATTTCAATTTTTTAGATCTTGGGGGTCTCCCCCCAAGATCTAGATCAATGGTATCATATTCAAGTGACAACTCCATGGGAATGAAGGTTGAAAGCATATTTTAGTATCAAAGTTTTGCAACAATCTTCATCAACCTTCATGCAAGTTTTATGACCTCCAAAAATAATTCTAGAAGGCTCAAAATATCTCATTTTAAATTATTTTATGTTATATCACATAGGTTTTTTACAAAATTTGATTTCATTTCCCAGATTAAGAGATATGAGAAATTGAAGTAACACATGTCTGGAAGATTACACAGCCACACGTACCATGAGTTCCTGGAATCATTTTCTCACTCCACAGGTCATAAAATTTCAATTATCTTATTTTAATATAAATATCTCATAATTACCTTAAACATGTCTTTGACAAAATTCCATTTCATAATATCTCATTTCAAATTATTTTATGTTATATCACATAGGTTTTTTACAAAATTTGATTTCATTTCCCAGATTAAGAGATATGAGAAATTGAAGTTACACATGTCTGGAAGATTACACAGCCACACGTACCATGAGTTCCTGGAATCATTTTCTCACTCCACAGGTCATAAAATTTCAATTATCTTATTTTAATATAAATATCTCATAATTACCTTAAACATGTCTTTGACAAAATTCCATTTCATTGCTTGTAGTAGAATTTATCAGTAATGTTAGAACAAGAGGTCTATAATGTGAAAGAATCCTTTACAACATCTCATCGTATATGAGAATATATCAGAAAAGCCATCATTCTTTTACCTACCAGAATGATAAGCAACATGGTTATGGGTCTCCCACAAATCCAAAGTTATGGGTCAACCGCACAAAACCCTTGTCATTGAAGTCAATTTTCTAGGTCGCACACTGTTAGTATCACAATTGGTTACTTACATGGTATCTCTATCCTCAAATCTTTGTTTCTTATGGTTATGGGTCATCCACAAACCCACGATTCATTGAAGTCCATTTTATAGGCCACACATTGTCAATATCACAGTTGGTCACAAACATTATAGGGTATCGCTATCCTCGGATATTTGTTCATCACGGTTATGGGTTAACCACACAAAACCCTTCTCTTCAATGGCTCTTCATATTAAGCAAAGGATTCTCAAGAGGGAACTTCACACAATGATGACCATTGCTTCTTAAGGGGGAGGAATGATCTGAATGGAAAGTGGTATTCACCCATGGTATTCATCCACCGATGGTATTTAACCACCCATGGTATTGTAAGTGGCATTTATCCATGATATTCATTCACCCATGGTATTCATCCACCCATGTTATTTATCCACCCATGGTAATTACCAATGGTATTTTTAGCGACATATGTTGGCCGATAAAATTACATATTTTTACCTGCTTTTACTTGTTCCTTTTTATCCATTTTATATCTCTTATGAGGTCGATTGATATCTCAACCAATGAAAGGTATATTGCATTGGCATGTCTTCTCAGAATGTTGATTAATGAAGCCTATTCTTAGGGAAATGACGCTTAGACAATTTGTTGATAGAATTTTCTTGCAAATTCACATTGGATGTTGTTCAATGGTACATGATCGAGCAGGATGTTGTTGATGGCCTGGTAGTGCTATTTAAGGATGGAACAATTAAACTGTTCAACTACTGAATAGCTGACCAATTGACTCTAATTGCTATCTTTGTATTCTATTTCTATTCAAACAATCATTGTATATTTGTGGACAAACATGATTTCCATGAATTTTGAGGTTGTTAACGCTATTCATGAAATGTATAAGTAAGGCTCAGAGGAGAAAAATAACTGACTTTTCCCTGCGGGCATGTAACAACAGAACTCTAATTGTAATTCCTTTTTTATTAATGCAATTTCCAATTTACTGTAATCTCACATGATCTTTAAATATTAGCCACAACCCTGATTGGAGAGATGTGCCCTCTCTCTCAATCAGGTGCAGTTGGAGGCAATCGTGTGAATAGGTATGTGTGTTAGTTATATTTTGTTAAGTTTTTGTAATTGATGTTTCTTTCTTTTTTTCTTTATAATTTTGTTTTGATTTCTAATTTTTGTTACTCAGATTGATTTTAGTGTTGATTACTTTGTTGTTACTTGATTTGTAGCACTTGTTGGGACTTGTATTTTGTAATTTCTCAATACTAGGTAGGGAACGTATGGCCTGTATAGACTTTGCATGATAACTTAGAAATAATTAACAAACTGTGGGTTGACAAATAAATGTGAAAGGGATTGAATCTATAATCCCATATTAAAACCTCAACATTTAGGTGTCATTATCAGGGAGGATATCAAAGGTGTAAAAGTAAAACTAATATTGACCATAGGAACACTCTCTCTTTTTGGTGAGGCAAGGTTTGTACCAAACCTTTTCTAGGACCCGAGCATTATATCACTTTTATTGTTTCCTAATTTTTGATTGAATATAGGAACCAATCTCTCGTCCTGGCTAGGCAAGGTTGTACCAAACCTTTTCCAAGACCCAAGAACTAGATCACTTGATTGCTTTAATTTATATTTTAATTATAGGAACCACTCTTTCGACTTGGTTAGGAAAGCGTTGTACCAAAACTTTTTCAGGATCTAAGAATTAGATTGTTTTGTTTTTTTTTTAATTCTCTTCCTTTCTTACTTTAAAAGCCCACTCTCTCATCCTAATCAGGCAAGGTCTATATCAACCCTATTCCAGTACCCGAGCTCTAGATTTGTTTTGATTGTATGAATAGGGAAAAAGACAAAAGGGGCAGAGGAAGAACCACAAAAGGAGGTACAGGAAGGAAAGATCTAGGGAAGATCACCTATATCCAGGAAATCATCACAAGAGTTGAAAAAGAAACTCATCAAGGGGTATTTTCACGGTAAGATCTCAAATGGAATCTAGACCCTGGATAGTTCTGCAATTAGAGCCCTCCTCATAGCAGAAACAAAGTCCAGAGAAGAGGAAGAAGGGAGCAGAGGATCTGAGGAATTAAGTGTTAAAATTTATGATGAAGAAGAGGTAGAGGAAGTAAATCCTCTTCCTATTCAAGGGAATGCTATTAAATAAACTCAATCATGTATCGCCAAACAACCAGAACCTACTGAAATTCCAAGAGAATATTGGAGGATATTCATTTCCAACAACACAACTTCTACAATTTAATTTTCAATTGGATAAATTAGGGGCGATGCACCCATAAAACGTACTCTTCTAACAACATTATCTAATTTCCATTGTCTCTCTTCCAAGGATCTAGATAGATTTGTCTTTGAGTTTTATGTTATCTTCTGAGGATATGATTATGTTTCAGGCACTGAAAAACTTAATATATTCCTTCTACTTTGAAAGGGACAAACTTGCATTGGTTTATGGGTCTAGGAGGAAAGTCTATCACAACATGGGACAATATGAATAAACTTTTCCTCAAAAAATATCAGGACTACTGCAAGTCTTGATAAATTAAAGAAGAAATATTCAAGATTATGCAAAAGGAGGATGAGAATATGTAGGATTTTGTGGAACACTTCAAATAGAGCCTGAAAATATCGGGCCATAGTGATTTAGTTAAGGGTATTTTAAATATAATCTTACTTTGAGCATTAAGAGAAGAATCTCTGGAGCTCTTAAATGTGGTAGGAAATGGGGATATCTCAAAAAAAGAGTTTGATGCTATCTGTGAATTGTGTGTTAAATGTTCATGAGGGGCTGTGAGGCATAAGAGAGGGACACAAGATCTTAGATCATCCATAAGTGGGGTCACAAAAGCAAAATTTGAAAAATTACTAAACAATTTGAGGACTGACATCCTAGTCACATTGTCTTCACATCTAGATGTTCTGCAAGAAAAACAAAAATAGATGGAAGCCAAGAAAGCAATGGCCATCTTCTTCCCATAGTGTAGGAATAATCACTCGCTAAAGGATTGCCCACTTAATACCATTGAAACCTATGCAATATGTGAGAAAAACAACTCCACCAGTACATGTCCATCACTTCCTGGGTTGAAGGAAATATTTCAAGGAGTAAGTGAAGAGACAGACCAAATTTATTTTATGGGACGAAAGAAGTCATGGAAACTGTGACCACAAAATATGAATCAAGGTATGACTCAAGACCCTCCTCAACATTTTAATGATTTTAATTTTGGGTCTCACCCTGTTCCATTTCCACCTTCATGGCCATATTATTATTAATATCCTACGCCTTGCAAATCTTAGTCACCTCAACTTGGCCCAATCCCTTCTTGGTCTTAGAACTAGTGTGGACCCCCTCTTCCTACAAATCATCTTCCCCAACCTATGACACAACAATAGATACAACTCCCACCTAATGCCTCCACCATTACTTCTCCTCTTCATCCTCAATTCTCTGTTCAACCCAATCCGAACCTAAATAATAGGGGAGCCCAAGAGGTTGAGACACTAAATATTCATGCATATGGTACTGCAACTTTAGAATGAAATGAATTGAATCTTCAATTTGAATGAGTGTAAAATACAAAGACTTCACCAATAATTGTTGAACAAAAGGATGATGAAGTCTCAGAACCAGAAATTAAACACCCCTCTAGGGAATTTGGGGGTAATCTGACACAATTTTTTGTGGAACAGAAGCCCCCCACCAACACAATTATCACTTGAGGAGGTCACACAGGCCCACCTTATCCTAAGAGGTTGTCCTTAATGAAATATATCCCTCAACCTGAATTTGATCTTTTGGGGGAATTAAAGAAACTATTTGTTAAGATCCCATTGCTTTAGGCCATGAAGGAGTGCCAATTTATGCTAAAATAATTAAGGTTTTGTGCTCCAAGAATCCTGGAAGAAAGTTGAAAGACCCACCTACTATTCATGTCATGGGGAATTTGTTAGACATAATGTTGGGAAAAATATACCTGTCAAATACGTTGACCCAGGAAACCTGATCCTCAAAGTTCAAATCAATGAGGTCGATATTTCAAATGTTCTGGTAGACCTTAGGGTTGCAATTATGTTATAACATCAACAATTGTACTTACTCTAGGCTTACTTATTTTGAAACCAACCCCAATGGTTTTAGAACTTGCAATTAACATTATAACATCAGAAATTGTACTTAATCTGAGCTTACTGATTTTGAAACCAACCCCAACAATTCTAGAACTTGGATATCGATATACTGTCAGACATGTAGGGAAATTGGAAGATGTCACTATTTCCATGGATTCTTTGAATACCCTGTCCATCTCTTAGTGCTGCACACTCAATATCTAGTTGGGGGGTACCCCCTAATCTTAGGAATGCCATGGCTCACTACAGTCGATGCCCACATTGGGTTCCAATCGGGAAATGTAGTAATATCAAATGGAGAGATTATGAAGAACCTTGTTCTCTATCCTCATCTAGAACCAAGCTCGTCAGTTGAACCAGGGTTTACCGTAGCACAAAATCCTTCCCTCTAGGATGAGTTTTAACCTGAAAATGAAAATGTTAGACCAATTCTCACTATTGGGGAAGCTTTTTGTTTCAAATAAGAAATGAAGGACAATGTTATTAGTACGTTTATCAATGAATGTGATTTCGTTTCTTTCCCAATGCTTTGAAAAACATTGTTAAGGAATAACTTCAAAATTTATTGGATGTTGGGTTTATTTATCTGATCTTTGACAGTTAATGGGTATCCACATTAGTCATTTTCCCAAAGAAGAACATAAAGTGGAGGATCTCTTTCAATTATAGGGATCTAAATAAATCTACCACGAAACATCACTTTCCCTTACCTTTTATTGATCAGGAAGTTCTTTTCTTTTTTGGATTGGTTCAGTGGACATAACTAGACCTAGATAACTCATGAGGATCAAGATAAGACCACTTTTACTTTCCCTTCGGGAAACTTTTCATATCGGGTCCTCTCGTTTGGACTCTGTAATGCACCTGCTACTTTCCAATGGGCAATATTGGGAATATTTTCTGATTTTATTAACGACAACATTGAAATTCATATGGATGATTTTACCCCATATGGTAATTCATTTGAAGATGGTTTGGAAAATTTAGAAAAAATTCTTAAACGATGTAAACAGACTCATGTCTCTCTTAGTACAATAAAACGTCATGTCATGATGGAAGAAGGGATCATCTTGGGGCATTTACTTTCAGTTGCAAGAATACAGATTGATCCCACTATGGTCAAGGTAATCTTAGACTTTCCCACTCTAAAGACACAGAAAATAGTACAAATATTTATTGGTTATGCTGCGTATTATCGATGCTTCATAGAAATTTTTTCTAAAATAGAATTTCCACTTTTTCAACTATTGCTGAAAGATGCATACTTTGTGTGGACTGATGCTTGTGAATCTCCTTTTTCAAGGATCAAGAAATTAGTCTGTGAGGCTCCAATATTGCCTAGTCCCGATTGGAAACTTCCATTCCATATCTCTATGGAAAATTCCCATACAGAAGTTGGAGCATTTTTGGGACAACATGAAGATAAGAAGTTGTACTTGATCTACTACGTCAACAAGAATTTAAATCATGCTCAACTTAATTATATGGTAGCTGAGAATTTTTTTTTGGATAACATTTATGTTGTTAACAAATTTTGGCATTATATTACTCGGTATCCCACCTTTGTGCATACAAATAATTTAGCCAACAAGTATATGATGAAAAATATTATAACTCCTGGATGAATCACAAGATGGTTATTATTGTTACAAGAATTTGATATCACTATTGTAGACAGACTAGGAAAGGATATTGTGGTAGAAAATTTCCTATCGAGGCTAAAAATTAATAATGAAGATATACCTGTAGAAGATAGTTTTCCTCATGAACATCTTTTTACAATTTCTCCTAACACTCCTTAGTATGAAGATGTCCCTAAACATCTTACTATAGGTAGGGTACCTAATCATTTTCCATATAGGTAAACACTAATAATTATCTAGCAGAGTGCCCACTATATGTGGATAGAATGGTACCTCTTCTACACCAGACCAGATCAGAAAATTCGACGTTGTGTAGGTGAGGGCAAGATCTATGATGTTCTAAAAGCTTCCCATAATGAATCTTGTGGACATTTTACTGACAAACAAACCGGTCACAAGTTGCTACAGATGGGTTACTCTTGGTCCTCTATATTTTGGGATGCTAGAAAATACATTCGAGGATGTGACAATTGTCAATGAATGGGTCAACCTATTCAATTAGATGAAATTCCAATGAATAATAAACTCATCCTTTATCCCTTTGGTAAGTGGGCTATTGATTTTTTTGGCCTGTTTAATCCTCTTTCTCATTAGAATGTCCATATCCTTGCCTGTACAGACTATGTGATGAAATGGACAGAAGCCAAAGTCATTTCAAAAGCCACTGAACAAACTGTCTCAGATGTATTATTTGAAATAATATTTTCTCAATATGGGGCTCCTAGGGAGATAGTTTTAGATGGAGGGGAACAATTTACATCACATTCAATAGCAACAATTATGGATAAAAATGGAATCAAACACCGAGTGACATCCCCATATCACTCTCAAGCGAATGGTCAGGTCAAGAGAACAAATAAAGTATTGGAGAATATTATTACAAAGAGTGTGGCTAACCATCACTGGAATTGGGCCGAAAAACTCCCCAAAGCACTTTGGGCATATAGAACTACATGGAGGAATACAACATGATTTTCACCATATGAACTTATGTATGGGAAACCCCCTCTGTTTCCAGTGGAATTTGAGGTCAAAACACTCATGACAACTCTAAAAGTAGGCCTATATATTACCTCAACACAAAAACACCGACTGGATCAGCTCAATTAATTAGATGAAATCCATCTGGTAGTTGTACAAAACACTTCCATAATCGACAAACAACTAACTAAGTGGCATGATACATTTATCAAGCAAAAGGTGTTTCAAAAAGGTGATTGGGAATCACTTTATGATTCATGGTACAAGGATTATAAAGGAAAGCTCTGCTCAAGATGGATGGTTCCATATGAGGTCGACACAATTTTTGACAATGGAACTATTAAACTCATAAAAAGAGATGATGCACATATTCCTTTACTTGTAAATGGACATTGCCTGAAGTTGTATCACAATCCAAACTCTAGGGATTCCTTTATTAGACAATTTTCTGATGATTATGGTTTTGAAGTCATTTGTGCAGAAAATTCTTCTACTACTCTACTTGAAACTCTCTTTTTCCTGTTATAGCACTTTCTTCCCTTTCTCTTGCTTTTACTCTATTTGCAATTGTTTTTCCCTTTAAAATGCTTTCTTCCCTTTCACTTGCTGCTACTCTAGTTACAACTCTTTTTCCATTTACAACGCTTTATTCCCTTTCCCTTGCCATTAATCTACTTGCATTTCTCTTTTTCCCTTTACAACGCTCTCTTCCCTTTCCCTTGTTGACACTCCACTAGTGTTGATACTCTGTCGATGTTATTACTCCATTAGTGTTGATACTCTGCCGATGTTGATACTCCAGTAGTACTGATACTCTTCCGATGCTGATACTCCACCAATGTTGATACTATACCATTGCTGATACTACACTAAGGTAAGTCATCAGGTACATCCCTGAACGACTTCGTGAATTTAATTGACATTTCATTAATGACATGACCAATAACAATTAAGGATGACCATACCTTAGTTGGGGGGAGATTATCATATTTAATAATAGCGATACCATTTTTTTTATTGTACCTAATTAAGAGACTACTTAAATAATCCAATCATACCATTAATATGGCACCATTAACCACTGGCATCATATCCCCTTGTATCCTTCACATATCCCAATACTCATTGGAAATTGCACTCTGTATGAATATGCATGCCAATATTAAAATATGGTCATTTCCAATGTATCAGAAGAACTACCATAAGTATTACCATGATTAACACTACTTTTACCATAACCCTCACTCAAATTCATTTCCCTTATCGTCACTTTTGTTACTACGTATTTTATCGGCTAACCATCCCCTTAATGGCTTGTTGCTACTCCAAGTGTTGCTACAGAGTAAATGACAAGTACAATGGGTGGCTAAGCTATTAGACATGAACCAGAAAGCACAGAGAAGATTTAATGTCAATCGACAGTATGGCAGATCTTCCAAAATGTGGGTTGGCATACTTACTTTGAGCCAATACAGGGGTTTGATGAAGGAGTGCAGTTGAGTTTGTGCTAAATATGGAAGGAAATCACTCCACGGTCCGTGGACTAGATGTTCAAGTAACTGAGGAAGTTATTATAGTTGTCAGTGGGCTGGCATAGGATGAACACATGTGGTTTATTGGAGGAGCGGCCATGCCATAATTTGCAAAGCTATTCCTACAAGCGGGGGAGAATGTGGTGCAGAAAGGAAAAGGTTATGATCAAAAATCACTATCACAACCTTGGGAAGATATTGTGTACTTCCTAATGTGATACATCACCTATGAAGGTTGGTTTTATACTCTTTTTAAATATCACTTCAAACTCCTAGCCTATCTCCAGTTTCGTTAGATGCATTTGATAAATATTTTGTTCTTTCATTTGAATAATCCACAATTGATGGCCTTGTCTGCACACTGTTCACGCCAAGCATTGACCATATTTTTCAATCATGGTCTTGTTAGACTGCTAGTAATTCACACCTTTTTACCACTCCTATAACTTGGCAGAAACTGGTTGAACTATTAGAGGAAGAAATTGCAGCAATGATGCTTGTAAGGCTAGAAGAGGAATTGTTTGAAGAGGAAGTAATGTCACAAATACCGAAGGAGGTAGAGGAAAATGGGGACGAGGAAATGAGATACCAAAAAGATGGTTTGGGATATTGGGGAGTAATGTAGGGGACTGAATAGAGGATGATGGTAGAATGGAAACTAAAGTTACTACCCCTCATTCTCCACTCATGGACTCCTTGTCGAGATGATCGAGGAAATTCCATTCTCCTACCCATGTGGTGATAGAAGAAGTCTCTCCTGCAAATTGAGGTTTGTATGAGTAGTTGTAGAAGAAGAAAAGGTTGTTTTCAACACTTCTCCACAGGAATAAGTGTCGATGTCAGAACAATTGGAAGAAGAGGTGGCCTCCAACACTGCTCCACAAGAACCATTTTCAGCTTCAGAGCAATTGGAAGAAGAGATTTTTTTCTGACACTGCTTCACAAGAACTAGTGTCAGCTTCAGAGAAATTAGAGGAAGGAGATGTTTCTAGTATTGTTCCATGAGAACCAGTACTAGATTTTGAACAAATAGAAGGAAATTCGACAATGCAAGGGTTTGTAGAAGAATTTGTCGATGTCTCTCCATGAGTACCGACATCTGAACAAATGGAGAAAGTCATGATAAAATAGGAACTTGTTGATACTGCTCCACAAGGACCAGTACCAATCTCGAGATAGGTGGAGAAGGCTGTGGTAACACGAAAATGTGTCGAAGAACTTACAAAAAGGAAAGTACCCATTCAATGCTGGTACTGACTACTGTTCAAAGAAAATATTCAGTTAAATATAGAAATTACCAAACTAAGGAAATGGGTGATGCGGTTGCAGAAACTGGAAAAAGTAAAGCAAAAAGTTAATACTGGCCAAGAAATTGTAAACCCTGGAACCAGTGGGGCAGTCTCAATGACATTACAGACATATGATAAGGAGTTGACTGCAACATCCACATAGACCGTGACACACTTTCATATTCAGGAAGTTTGGTAGTTTATTTTGGCAACAAAAATCCAAAAATGGAAGGCTACTACTTTTAGCTTCCAGCGTGGGGCAATTCCCATGGAGGCTCATTGGAAAGAAATAAGGGAGACTTAGGAGAATGTGGGGAGGGTGGTCGCAAATTATACAATTCAGATCGAAAAGGATCAACAACAACAAGAAAAATTACAAAGGAAGATCAAGGAGTTGCTAGAACAGGTTCTGTTGCTAAATACTTACAAAGGCAAGATTTTCACGTTAACGGAAAAAATAATGGCATGTAGACCTCGTGCTAGTTTTTATGCCCTTTTTCTTCATGAACAATATCTATTTTTCTATTTTGAAAGTAATCACCAGGAGTTAAGTCACGAAAGCGAAGATCCCATGCAATTGTTGAGGATTCTGAGAGCTAAAAATCATATTAACTAGCACCTCCTATGTGAATTATACATGCATGATTATATCCTAGAAACTGATCAATCATTCAACCCACTACCATTTGTAGGAGATGTTCAATTGAGAGCGTTTACATAATTTGTGATTAATCACGTCAAATGGGAAATGGCCCTTGATACATTAGAGGAAAACCAGGAAAATCGCTCTCTGATGATCAAAATGGAGCATTTCCAATCTAGGTATATTTTTACTAAACATCATCAATTTCTTAAACACAAAGGACAAAAAAATTGGATTCTTATGACACAACGATGTTGTGTCGACCTATGCACAAGACAAATATGCACTTTTTAGGAAGAAGCCAAGGATTCTTGTCAAAAGTGTTGGATGCTTTCAATGTCAGAAGTACGTGCACAAGAACCCTTTTTGGAACCCAACTTTGTAAGAGAATTGGGGAGAGTTCCATGCTATATTTCATGCATACAACACTGTGGAGTTCATTGGCTGGGATTAAGGTTCTAATTTCTTTCCTATCATATAGTTGCCTTCTGATCAGTATGGGTTGACTTATGTTGTAGATGAAGACTGGTGAAAGAACATCATTCATATAAATGGGTTTTAGATACGTGGAACTGATATGGAAAAACAATATGATCTCACCTAGTTTCATGCAAGTCATAACGGATCTAACCTTGATATGCGTAGGAAGCCATTTGCATGAGGACATGCAACCAAGCCAGTTGGGGGGAGATGTTGGCCGATAATATTACCTATTTTTACCTACTTTTAATTTTTAACTTTTATTCATTTCATAGCTCTTATGAGGTCAATTTATATCTCAACCAATGAAAAGTATATTTCATTGGCATGTATTCTTGAAATGTTAATTAATGAAGCATAGTCATAGTGTTAGCCGATTTAATGACATAATTTTCTTACATATTCACGTTGGATGTTGTTCAAGGGTACATGATCCAACATGATGTTGTTGACACGCTAACAACACTATTTAAGGATGGGACCATTAATATGTTCAATTGCTGAATAGATGACCAATCAACTCTTATTATTATCTTTGTATTCTATTTCTATTCGAAAAATCATTGTATATTTGTGGACTGACATGATTTCCACAATTTCTGAGGTTGTTAATGCTATTCATGAAATGATGAAATGTATATGTAAGGCTCAATGGTGAAGAATGAAAAACTTTTCCCTGTGGGCATGTAACAACAAAACTCTAATTGTAATTCCTTTTATATTAATGCAATTTCTAGTTTACTATAATCTCCTGTGATCTTTAACTCTTAGCCATGGGCCTAATCAGAGATTTGGGCCCACTCTCTCGATTAGGTGTTGTTGGAGGCAATCATGTGAATATGTATGTTTTTTAGTTATATTGTTAGGGTTTTGTAATTGATGTTTCTTTCTTTATCTCTTTGTAATTTTGATGTGATTCCTAATTGTTGTTACTCAGAGTGTTTTTAGTGTTGATTACTTTTTTGTTACTTGATTCGTAGCACTTTTTGGGCCTTGCAATTTGTAATTTATCAATATTGGGTAGGGAACCTGTGACTTGTATAGACTTTGCACGATAAGCTTGAAATAATTAACGAACCCCAAATTGATAAGTAAATGTGGAAGGGATTGAATCTATAAACCCATATTAAAATCTCAACAACATCTACCCATGGTATTCATTCACCCATGGTATCTACCCACCCATGGAATTTACCTGTGGTATTGTAACTAAAAAAGGCTATATGTAATAAGCCACATTTTGTAAAAGGACAGATTGTCCACCACAATGTAGGTTTCAAAGTTTTTTCTATTTTAATAAAATGTTTCATGGTGTTTTTGTTTAATTTGTGTTATCATATTTTTTTGGCATTTCGATTTTTTAAATCTTGGGGAGCTCCCCCCAAGATCTAGATCAATGTAATTATAGAGTTCCATTAAATCTAGTGAATGAATCTATTGGACTAAATCAATGTAATTATGGTGTTCCATTATCATGGACCACTCTAACCGAATCAATGCCCATTGAGTCAATTACATTATTCCTAGTGTGAATATAGCAGACAAGGTCATGGTTGTATGAGATTAACTATTTTATCACATCAAATGACAAAATAAAATGATTAACTCTGGGACCAAATCAAACGTATTTCAATCGATGGCTAAAACCATGGGAAAATCACTGGTTAAGATCTTGTGGTATTGTTTTCATCTATAGGAAAGTGTCGCTAGCACTAAACTACCGCCATGTAGCAATCACCATCAACAAACAATGTTTAGACTCCAACACTACTCTAGTGTCACTCTGTGAGAAGAGTTAGACCGTGGCACTGCTCTAAACTTGAGAAAATTTACTTCCTTTAGCCGATATCTCTACCACTTGCTTCTATCCTTCTATTCTTCAATGTTCTCAGGCACCCCCAAAACCTTTGCAATCTATATATAATCACGCATGTACTTTTATAGTGGTTGACATCAATGCCAAGGTTACTAGCAATCTCCATGGCTGACATCAATGGAAAAACCATGAAATTCTCTCCCTTTGGCATTGATGGAAACCTTTATCCATGAACCAATCTTATTTCCATTCACTACAAGTTAGCTAGTATTATTTCTGCTCATGTGGCTAGTCACATTCTCCCCCTTTGACATCAATTGAAAAGGGAGGTTGAAATCTCACTGAATACGTATGTTGACACCAACTAGACACTGCTAATACAATTGATTTGCTGATGAAATATGATCAGCTACTTCATTTACAATATAATCATTAAGAACAAGGAAACTTGTTTCTCATACCCATGGAATTTACAAGAATGTCACATCAAGGCAATTATACCAACACCATAAGCTTCCTCTTGCTGAACATACTACCCCTAAACATGTTCTAAGGACTGAAAACACCTTCTTCAACATTTTGTACATTACATTTACTTCTGCCAATGTCTCCTTGCCACATGCAAGATCCTACTCCTCATGGAACAAGGACTCATAAGAAGCCATGATAAATTATAAACTTGAGATAGTATAGAGCTTATTAAATGAATACAAGGTTGTATCAATAAGAGTACATACTGTAAGTGAATGTCCCATTGTTAAACATTCCAACACTCATGAATATTTTCTATGTGTGCCCAAACTAGTGAGTGCAAAATAAACAAGTACATGTATGTCTACATCAAGGTATTTTTTAAGGATTTAATATTTTTCCTATATATAATGTTATAGGCGATGATTCTAGTTTGAAAATTAATATGTACATAATGTAAGTGAATATTCAATAAAAAACATGTAATTTACTATTAAAATTGGTAATTTTTTGGCAAATATCTTCCATTTAATCATATATATGTAAATAATAGGTGAATCTTTAACTAAATTGGCGAACACTATTTTCATAAAAAATCCAAAAAATAGCCCATTTGCAAAATTTCTCCCCTAAAATTTCCCTAGTCTACATGAATGAGATACATGACTATATTTTGACACCCAAAAGCCCACACATGTCTAAATAATGACTTACTTCAACGCCTGCCAAGACTCATTCTCCCTCTCTCATGCATAACTAACAAAAATACCAATCAAGTAACTTTACCCAAAGATGGAAGGAATAACATACAGGGGTTGATCTTGCATGCAAGAGTGGTTTACATGGTAGAAATAAATACTCTATTAAATGTATGAATATTCCTCCTATGCATATCCATACCATGTTCTATTCAACTACAATGTAAAAGATAGTCAAATACATACATGTGGTTGGTTTACCAGCTTTCAACTCATGATTTCAATACAAGGATCTTGCTACAACTAGAAATGAATGAAAGCAAGAAAATGCAAGCCTTGAAACCCAAGTTGCATGAATGACTCCCCCTGAGTTTATTTACCTTCTAGACTGCATATTGATCCTATGGACCTCATATTTCCTGTAGGCTCTCAAACATAACATTTTTTCACTGCTCATCTGCATCAAATATTCATGCTACCATACTACTATGATCCACGTGATACCATGCAGGCTTCTCATTTATTTTTTGTATTATTGTTAAATATCCATCAATTAACAATGGATTACATTGTTTATTGATCTCTCCTACTTGAAATATAAAAAAAAAAAAAAAAAAAAAAAAAAAAAAAGAAAAAAAAAACACTAAAATTGACTTATTTTTCTTCATTCCCTCCCTTTCATAGATACTCATTGTCTAGATCCCTAATTCCTTTGGTATTAGCTTTCCAGTGTCTTCTTGTATTAATTTTTTATCCTCTTGGAGTGAATATGCCTACAATTTCCTATATCATTCATTTGAATGACACTCAGAACGTTGTGTGCTTGATCCTTCAACCAGTAAGGTAGCAACAAATTTGTACTTTTGACATCAAGGTTTGCCTCTACCTTCTCTTATAACTTGTTGTTGCATTTTCTATGAATGACATGTCCATGCTTTAATTTCTTGAAAGATGTAAATCTGCTCTATTTCTCTATACAGTGGTGAGAACATCCTTGTTCTATGTACCAATCATCATCTTGTTCTAGTGCACATAGTACAAGGCCACACTTCACTTGTTGTTCTTCTTTTTCATTCCATATTTTGGTATGTTGACGACCATCAGAGTCATATTCTTCTAGATCCCACTCTTTTTTATTTTTTGTTTACTTACCTATTTTTAATAGGTTCTTCATGTTGTCTAGAAGATCTCATTGGCTTTATCCTACAATCCTTTTCCATGTGACTAAACTTATTGCATGTATAACATATTATGTGACCAAATAAGGCAAAAAAGAATCATATGATTTATGTCTCATGTTATTTTCATTTCCATATGATTTGTAGTCTTTATCCTTATGACCAAATAAATTACATGAAAAATAGTAGTCTTGAAAGTAAGTTGTATACTTGGGGATCCAATGATATTCTTCTGTAAAGGAGACTTTTTTATTAAGATTTTTTTTTTAGGGCTTGAACAATCTCCTTCTATAATCTGTTGCAATGTGTCAAAAGTTGTGACAGATAAAACACTCAACATCATCCATCAAATGTGTAAAGGATTTTTTTTTCCTTATTTGGAGGCCTGCATTTCTTCCATACTCATCCCTGGGAACAAATGAGTATGAGGGTTTCCTATTTGTCAAAAATAAATATGGGAAATTCATGTTATATATTGAATCTCAACAACTACATAAACTGAAAATTAAAAATAACTATCCCTTGCACATAATTGATGATTTATTTGACCAAGTAAGAGGGGCGATTGTGTTTTATAAAATAGATCTCAAATCTAGTTATCACCAACTCAGAATTAAAGATGAATACTTTCTAAAAATAACTTTCCAAACCTGATATGGACACTACAAACTTATAGTGCTTCGTTTCAGAATTACAAACACACCTAATATTTTTATGTGCTTGATGAATAATGTCTTTAGTAAATTTTTGGACAATTTCATACTCATGTTTATATATGATATATTGATTTATTCGAAGCCATAGTAGGAACACAATAAATATGTATAAATAGTGCTACAAACATTACATGAACATTATCTATATTCTAAGTTCAACAAATATGAATTTATCAACAAAAGATAGAATATCTAGCACATGTGATATCTAAAGATTGGATAGTAGTAGATCCCAAAAAAGTAAACGCCATTCTTGATTGGAAAATTCCCAAGCATGTGAAAAATTTGAGATCATTTATGGGTATCATTGGATATTATCATAGGTTCATAGATGGATTTTATAAATTAGCTTAACCCATAACTTCCGTGCAAAAGAAAGGGGTGAAATTTGAATGGACCAAAAAATGTCAAGAAAGCTTTGAACAGTTAAAGCATTTAGTTCTTGTTGCACATGTGTTGAAAATAAAAGGCCCTCATAAGGATTTTTTAGTGTGTATTAATGCATTTTTGGAAGGTCTAGGAGGTATACTCATGTAGGAAGATCATGTGGTGGCTTATGAATCCCGTAAACTAAAACAACATGAAAGAAACTACAAAATTTACAATCTTGAGTTAGTTGTAGTCATTCATGCACTTAAAATGTGAAGACAATAATTAGTTGCTAATAAGTTTACCTTGTTTACCGATCATGTGAGTTTAAAATATTTCTTGGGCCAACCTATCATGAATACTAGGAAATCTAGATAGATTTCCTTCTTGAGTGAATATGATTTCAACATTAAGCATACAAAAGGAGAGAAAAAAACGTGGAAAATGTGTTAAGTCAAAGTATAAAATGGATTTGTGAAGTAATATTAAGTAATAATGAAACATATTTCATTGAGTAGATTAAAATGGTAGCATTAGAATATGAGAGTTATAATTAGATTTGTGAAAATATAAGAGTTAGAACTAACCAAGGAAAATAGACAAATTATGCAATAATGAAAATGGGATATTAACATATAAAAATAGGCTTTTGTTCAAGATGTGGCCCAAATTAAATTATTAATATTAGATAAACACAACAAAATACCCTTTCCAAATCACGAGGGTTACCATAAAATGATCACCACTAATAAAAACTATTAATTCTAGCTTGGTATGAAAAAGGAAGTGGTTGCATAATTTGTAAAATTCCAAGAATGTCAGTAGGTAAAAGTAGAACACCAACATCCAGTAGGATATTTGAACCCTCTACATATACCAAAGTGGATGTGGAAGGTGATTTTATTATATTTTATTACTGGGTTACATAGGAATTGGAAACAATATGATTATATTATGGAAGTGGCAGATAAGTTATCTAAGGCTACTCATTTTATACTTGTTTTATCTACTTATAGAGAATCACAAGTTGTAGAAGCATTCATGAAAGAAATTTTCAAA
>APFE031584244.1:59682-188660 GCA_000404065.3 Pinus taeda
TCTTTAAACAATCCATCTTAGCTTCTACGCCTTTCTTTAAACCATCCATCTTAGATTATGTTCCTTTTTGTGCAAGTGACACTTGTTGCACTTGGTCTCATAATTTTGATAAATCATGTTGCATTTCTTCCTCTTCTTCATGAGTCATGCTAGAGCTTTCAGGTCGCCTACTAGGTGTTTCCATTTTCTTTGCTCGGGGCATCAATTACCGATAATAATGCTTTACTATGCCCTTTGAATTCCTTCAGAATAATTTTTCAAACCAAGCTTAAGCAAACATTTAAAAAAATATACACACCTTTTTTCACTTTGTAGGAGCTCGATATTGCCTCTGACGTATCTCGGTAATTTCGGATCATCCAGTTCTAAAATTGTGATTTGTGGTAGCCCTCTGTGTCCTCTTTGCAATGCCACCAGTCTAACCCCAATTGGATTCACCAATGAAGAGTTATGCCAAATCTCCCACAATGACCTGATTATAGACTAATTCAGTAGAGCAAACTTGTACGACATGCCACGTGTCCCTGTTTTAACCTTTGGCTCTAAAAAATATATAAAAGAAACTACAGTCCATCCTCTTTCTGTACCTTCTTACAAAATTTCAATCTGATGCTCTGAAATTAGGACCTGAGATTCAGTGCAATTTCTTCTCAAATGGGTTTTTTTTATCTTCTGAAACGTCGCAGAAACAAAGTTACAGCAAAAATGCCACGATGGCCTATTTGGAGTAGCGAAACCCTAGAATCCAAAGCTTTGATACCAAATGTTATGAAACCAGCTCAAGAAAAGATAGAAAAGATAGATCAACACCTTAGAATTCAGCCTCTTCAAGGGGGAAACCTCCTTTACATTACATAAATGAACAATTCTTTCATGATTCAAATGACAAAACCTCCTTTCTATATATAGGAGTCTAAGGAGTCACAATATAACCCAGCCGACCTAACAATCATAATATAAAGCCACAAAAATAACTATAGAGGGATTCTATGGGGCACAGTAATAACAATATGGGTACAATAGGGGCACAACAATATTAATAAGGGGTACAACTACAATAGTAATGGGGTAATCACTAGTATTATAGGGACCCAACATAATCAGTGGGATTGATGTATTCAGAGATAACAATGACAAAGGCTAGAGTAGTCAAATACTAAAGAGTGTAGAGAAGGGTTGAAAATAATGTAGAAAGGCAGAGTCAACAGAAACACAAAGTTTTTAGTAGACAGGCAATAACAGTCAGAGACTTTGATGACAAATGCATCATATTGATTCAAGTTGGATTTTTTTTTTAGTTTCTGGAGTTTCTAGAGAAACAACACTAGAGAGAAGTGTTGCATGTAGAACATTCCAAAGGTTTAGGATCAAGATCAAGTTGAATTCCTTTCTTGTTAAGAGGGAGTGTTGAAAATAGCAACAAGAAATGATAAAAATAGAATCCAGAAATTCCAGTTTAAGTTGTCCTTGAATTAAACTGAGAATCAAAATCGAATTCTATTCTCATAGAAACTTATAAATAGTTAATTAAGTTTATTTTAATTAATTATCTTAGGAATTTTGAGTTGGAAGACTTTCTGAAGTCATGTATACATTCTCCCTATATTATGGGGGCCCATGATTACTTAATTGTGAGTTGTAATTAGATAAATCAGTTTACTGAGTTAAGTTCAATTAAATTAGTTCCAAACTATTTGAGGAATTAATAGTGAGTTAATAGTCAATTGGTGCACTAATGCATTAACTAGTGCTACTCCAGTTAACTGAAGCTTCCCTCATCAGAAACTCATGCATGTCAATTCTGAGAAAGACCCAGTTGAGGCTAGAGTGCAAGGGCAGTGCACTATTAGTTGTATAGCTTTCTGAGTTGTATAGATGGTGCATGTAATTAGGAACTAAACCTTGAAGGGATTGCACAGTTTTGGATGCACTGGTTTCCCTTTAATATGGGTTAATAAACCATAGGAATTACAAAAATAAAGGCTTGGAGAGTTGGACAATTGGCTAAGTGTTGACCAAGAGCTTTCTTGTGCGTTGGAGATTGATCATACTCAATGATGGGATTGTTCTTGTTAGAACAAGCATTGTATCATCTTGGATTTTTGATTTAACGTAATATAAATAGTGGGGTTTTGAGTTGTGGCTTTCCCCTAATACTTATTGTGTTATGTGGCATTGATCTATCTTCCTCTTACTATTATTGTTTTTATCGATCTTTATGGGCTTTCGCTGTAAAGGGTAGAAGTAGATTCTTGTCTTTTTCTTTAGCAAATTGCATGATCTTGTGAATCTATAGGAAATTCTACAATAATTATATACTAATTAATATTAATATTAATATTAAATCCTTACTATATACCAAATAATGTGGTTGTTCGTGTGTTTGATACATGCTTATTGACTTATATAAACCACATTTATTAAAGACCTCACCAACATAAAATGAATTGCATGAAGCCCTCACAAACCGAAACATTTTTCAATATTGTATGTTGTGATGAATGGGTTTGAATCCATGTGACATGTGATTAGTGTAATAAAACAAACATGTGTGTTATTTTCAATGTGATAAATGGATTATGAGGCTTAATTATTTAATGCATGATATTCTAATTTTGTGAATGAGCGGGTATCAATTGACAATGACATAAGAAATCATTGGACATAAATTGAATTTATAAAGAAATTTTGACTACGTTGAGTTTTAATTAGTTTTTATTTTTTGGTTTCCTATGTTATGTAGGCTTTGAGTACACTTAACCTTTAGCATTTCAATTGTCAAAATCACCCAAGGATTGCACCTAGCATGGGTCATACCAACCCTTAATATGGCTGGATTTTTGACAAAAAGTTTCTACAACTCTCAACTTCTCATAAAATTTAAATCTAAAAAACAAAAAATAATGATTTCTATAAAACTAGAGATTTTGTAAAATATAATATAATCATAACATTTAATCATTATTCGATATTATTTTTAAATAATATATATCATTGTAACGAGATTATACTTTTTATTTTCATGTAGTATGTTTTTTAAGTAGAAAAACACACATATATCTTACTATTTTTAAATAATTATTTTAATATAATTATGTCATAATGGGAAGTGCATGTTCATAACAAACTTATTTGCAATCATAGAATCAAATTTCCTAGTAAAACTAAGGAACAAAATCAAGGGAAGGGTAACGACAAAAAACCAAGGATGAAATCCATATTAATATGTATTTTGATTAGAATTATATAATTCTAATATAATAGAGATTTTTAATTATATTATATATATATATAATATATATATATAATTTACGGTCTTTAAAATATAATATTAATAATATTATTGTTCTGATTAGTTTTTGTTTAGGAAGGGTTTCATTAATTAATTTTCTCATTGATCACTAATAGTTTAGTATTGACCATGGAAAGATATAATGTTTAACTATATAAATAATTAAAGTATTTTATGTTTTATTTTAAAAGAATAATTGGTTAGCATTTTATTGGCTAAAAAATTGTATGTATTATTTAAGGGTTATTGACATATATCCCATGCCACCTTTGAAATTAGCTCACCCTAAGAACTAGTCAGTTTTCTAAGGGATCATGCTTGGGATCTTGTAACCTCATTCAAAAAATTGATAGAAATTAGAACATATATGAGGTTTTTTTGATTCGAAATCATTGCTAGTATATGATTAACCTGACAATTACTGTCTTCCTAAGTTTTGAACCAATTCTTGGCACCCTTGAATGCTACGACATTAATAATTACCAACACTAATCATGATTTCTACCTAAGGAAAATTTATTGTAGTATTATGTTTTATCTTCGAATGCTTTTCCAGGTAGTTGCAATGGTATTGTTAGTATGCAATGTCAATTATTTTCATTTACAGACCATTTCAACCTTTTGATTCTTCTGGTAACATTTTTTATAATAGAGAGGAAAATTTTACAGATAATCGTAATCTAAACGATATTATCACCCATAACAAAACAACAAACGAATCTTTTGTTGCAATCATATTTTCCATAAGAAATATGGTTAATGTAGCTACCTAGATAATTTCTATGATTCAAGAGGACATTTAATGATTCAAGAGGATATTTAACGAAATATTAATGATTTGTCATATCAATACGCTTTTTTGATAATTATATTTAACAATTTACTCTATCTTTTCATGCCAACACTTTTCTCGTGGACACATAAATTTGTTGAAGAGTTAGAGAGGGAGATGGTTTAAAAATCTAAAAGAATAGATGTATGGAACAACTAGCATGTTTTTTTGTGAAAAATGTTTAGTTTCAGTTTGAAGTGCTGGAGAATGGACCAGAGTAACAAATTACTCAGGAGTTATTTCTTGGATGATTGAAAATACTTTATATGGAAATGTATATTATGATAGATGTGAATTCCCCAATCATACATGACACATATACAAATTCCTTTTATTATAGAACAATATTTTCTTTAGAGACATTGTTTTTTTATGATGGCCTACATATAATGGAAACTCTTTTATCTTTTTTTTACAACATTTTCAGTCAACATCTCCTATCAAATAATAATATATTATTGTTATTTAATAACTTCATGGATATTACCATTATAAAATACAGTGCATATTATGATAGCTTATTGCTACCAATTGTCACATTGTTGTAATTTAATTGCATTTACAATAATGGACCAATTTTCATGCAAATCATTGAACCAGTCGATGTTTAGATTGAACAATCATTTCTAATATATGTATATGGTGAACAAGTTTTTATGTGAATGCGATAACAATGAGGGTTATAAATAAGTGAAGACTTCGTTTCATTTTTCAATCTAATGATGAAACCTTTATAATTATAAATATGTTGTTGTGACCCACACTTTTAAAAAAATTTCTTGTATTCAAACTTTGGAGCTTATTGTGGATCTCATGATTGGTTGTTCTATTTTCACTTCATGGTCAGTTGATTCTTTTGAGCTTCATTTTTGGATTGGAAGTGTTGAAGCCACTTTCTCACACATTCACAGCCCGTAACAAGTGCATGAGAACATTATTTTATGCAATATTGGCAAGAATAGCACAGTCCATCAACGTTGTGTTTGTGTGATGTTCAATCCCTATCGACAGGTAGTACACACTGACATTGACAATTTCTCACTTCTAGTTGCGTTTATATTTCTATTTTGGTGACTTTTGCAAATTTTCGCTTCACACACCTTTGTTTTGGCGACTATTATTTACAAATTTTTGGTTGTCTCTCACTTGTTTTCCATTTAATTAGTGTCGTTTTCATGTTTTATTCACCCCGCAATTTGTTTTCTTCACTGTCATTTGCATATTGCAAGTGTTGTTCACACTTTTATTTTCATATAGAAAGTATCGCTTTTTGGCGTTGGAATTGTCGCTTATAGTGTAAAGTGGAGTGTTGGCTTGTTTCAAGGGGAAATATTTGTGATATTGAGTTTTCCTTATCATGTAGATATCTTTTACACTCATTTCCAAAGTTTCACATGCTATCGCACAAGTGTCGGCATTATCATCGCAAAGTGTATCATTAGTGTTGCACTTGGAATGGGTTGTTGGAATGTTGTTGCATTGAGGAAAGCATGTTGTTCATGTGTTCTGAGTGACCCATGTTATGTAATCAAGAGAACTAAATGTGAATCATGTTTACATCTTTATTTTATTCAACTTCCTCTCGTTAATCCAATACTTCATCAAAATTGGAAAAACTCCCGACCGGGCCACTCAGCCACATCCAGCCCCCCTGAACTGCACACTGCATAGTCTTAGTCTTCAAGAAACAACCTTGTCTATTGGAATTGCACAATGCAGAGTCTCTACTTCCCAGAACTATGCATTTCACAACCTCAGTGCTCAACCCCAACCCCTAAGTCCCACAATTGTGCAATATGTCTCTCCAACCAAGCCATTATTATGCATTGTGCAATCTCATTTCTCAAGCCTCGGTATTGAGCTCTTGAACTACACAATTATGCAATCATCTGGAAATATATCCTTCCAGTATTGTGCATTTCACAAATTCAGTTCTCAAGCCTGGGCCTTGGCCTCCAAAACTGTGTAATCATGCCCTCCAGCCAAGCATGAACTTCACATTGCATAGTCTCAGACCTCAAGCCCAGCCCTTGAGTTCATCAGCTATGAAAATTCATTGCACCTAGCATCCTCTACCTCCTAGAAATATGTAGTTGACTGAAATAGTGTGAAACCCCTCATCCTGGTATACTAAGTCCCAAAAATACACAATTTTCTTGCCCAGTCCAGCTCAAATTGCACATTGCATAATATCAAGGCTCAAAATTCACCCTTGACTGCTTGAGCTACACATCAGCATAGTCACTGAGCCTCTATTTCAGGCTGTCCCAGATCAGTCAGTGGATCATCATGCAGCATCTAAGGCTAGTGTTTTATCGAACTGAGTTCATCTTGTCATGAGTGGATTGCAGATGTAGGTACTCTATCATGCTATGGAAAGATGATGAAAAAGGAGATGGAGAAGGAGGACATGCTAGAAGGCACATATGGAGTTCAAGAGATAATATGATCATCATGCAAGAAGAAGAAGGAATACTAGATTACAACATAGGATCAAATATCAGTACCACAAGAAGGCTCCATCTGATTTGGAGGGTGGATATGAAGAAGAAAGCATATATCTCATGAAGATGAAGCATTTCACATCTCTTGTTGAAGAGAAAGGATGAAAAAGAATGGCTTGACATTTCCAAGTCATCAAGAAGTCCTTGTCAACATTTTCATGCCATGTCATGTCAGGAGTCATCATATACCACATAATGATTCTGGATTATGTAATTTATTATTCAAAAATGCATTGTAAAGTGGAAATCCAAAGGACATGTACAAAAGATGAAGAGTCATGTAAAGTTGAAAAGTCATAGGAAGTCAAAAATTTGTGAGGGTAGTCAAAGAGTCACAAGGGAGGTGAAGCATCACCCCATTGGTTATATATACACCCTCATTGTATGAAAAAATGAATTTTTACTTTTGCTCCTCCCGCAAGGCATTAGAGAGATAAGCTAGTTCTTTTGGGGAGCAAGTAGTGGCTCCAACGCTCCACTACTGGAGCTAGTGGTGTTCATTGTATACATGTGTCTTGGAGCTCTTACTTAATATTAGAAGCCTCATGGCCAACACATTCTTCATGGATGGATTATGAATATTTGTAAGACTATTTTGTGGATGTTTATAATACATGTTTTCTTTGATTTCTGCTAAAGTAGTTGAACTATTTCAGTTATTCTGGTACTTATAATATTAAGAATGTGTTCTAATGGTTTATAGTGTTGTCATAATCTTGTGGACTATTCCACTGGATATTAGAGATATCTTTCTTATTGATTGGTTGCAATGACCATCGTACCATTGTGGACTATTCTGCTAGATTTTAGACAAATCCTTCTTCATTGTGTGTGTCTCTATTAGAGTGGTACTATTACCTCTCTCTTAGAGGCTCACTTCCTTTTCTCCCTCCGTGGTAGAAAAAAATCTGACACACCTACAACTGAACACTCACCAGGCACACTCACTTGCTTTTTGAAGGTACATTTGCATTCCTCTCTCTTGTTGGTAGTTAGATCCAAGCAAAATCTATAAAAATACATGGAAATTGAGTGCATACTCTAGATAGGGCTCCTATTCCAAATAGTGTGAGGTCTAATTGGGACTTCACATCAGGGAGTCCCCCTTGGTTAACGGATTTCCAACACTGTTAGCAAAATGGCGCTAGAAGGAGGGCTAGATGACAAGTTGTGCCTATTGATTCTGTTTTGAATCTCTTATCATAAATGGCTCATCATCAAATCATACTCCTGAGATGTTTTTCCAAACTATCTCCTGGTAAATTGTTAATCCCTAATGAGCATCTTTATCACTTCTCTCAATTGAAGTTTAATAGTGAGGATGGAACATCCATAACTGTGCAAATTTCTAATTTTCTTAAATTTTTTTAGCATTACGAAATCAATGATGAATATTTTTCTTGTGTGGCTTTCTTCCTCACCCTTAAGAGTAATGTTGATCTATGGTGTCATACCTTACCATATTCTTCCATCCATTCTTTTCATCATTTCCTTGAGGATACTTATAAAGCCTTCAATAGGTATGATTACTGAGATGTTCTTAAAAGAACCAATCAGCTAAGAATGAAGCCTAATGAATCAGTCGAGGATTTCTCTGATCGATTCCTTCACCTTTGTTACGATTTCCTGAAAAATACATAGATATGGATTTTATTTAAGAAAAAATTTGAGTGTTTGGTTCACATCTCTCTACACGGTTAATTTGAACCTCCTGATGTTTGTACTTCCCCAACTCTTTTAAAACATGAGACACCTCTAATTTCAGAGGAGGAATCTATGATTCCTTTTTTTCCTTGTCCTCCTCCCTTTTTAGTTCCAATGTGGGTTCCTCCTCGCGATGACAATAAAGTTAGAATATATGCTAATCAAATTATTAATCCGTCTTCGCATTCTTCTTCCAATTTTCATGACTTAGATTCAATGGAAGAAATCCCAGAATGGCTTAGGAAGCTCATGGTGAAGGCTAACTCCTACATTCCACAAGATGATGTTACTATTCATAACTCTAGTCTTGAATCTAATCTGGATTTCTGTTATCCTCTATCATCTACATGTCATGAATCTTTGTACTATGATCAACCTGATCAATCAGCTCCACCAACTATTTTTTCACAGTCTTTTGATTTATGAGATGTTGGTTCAAATTGTGATGAGATACAAGGTAGTCACATTACATAGATAGAGAAGGAAGGTGAATATGCGTTCATTCTTTATTATCCTTTTAAAAATCTTGGATGTGAAGATTATGTGCTTCTATTCCTAGATGATTTCCAATTTGCTAATCTTCGTAGTGAATCAAATGAATTCAATTCTTTCAATCAATCCATAGCCTTGGGAAAAAATCATTTTGATGATGATGACTTTGTTGATGTATGTGATCACGAATGTCTAGGTGCATCATCTGGTATTTCAGTTTCTCATGAAGGCTTTACTTTACATAAAGAATCTTATTATGTCAAAGAATATGTCCTTATCGAAACTTCCTCTTCATCTCACTTCCTATTTACCATTTGTGATGTATCTACTTGCGATGGAGATACTCCACGCTCTTCAAGTTCTTCATCCGATGAGTTAACTTCTCAATTGACACAAGGTGTTGACATTATCCACGATGAAAACCAAAATAATGAAATCATTGAGTACTCTTTCCATCCCTCATCACCTCTTCTCTTGCATGAAGACAACTCTCTAAAACAACTTTCTCATGAAATTTCTCCAATTCATACACCTTCATATTTTGTGATCAGATGAATCTTTCAACGTGAGTAATCACATTGTTGATGTTGAAAAATACGTTCAAGTTAGTGACAGAGATGGTTTATATTCAGTGATAATTTGTATTATTGAAACTAGTGGTAGCAGTTGTCCTCACACCATGCACGATCTAGTTCAATCTTCAAGATGAGATTTTACAATCTTGGGAAATTCTGAGACTTTTTGGGAAGTTTAGGCACTCCAACTTCTGTTGATGGTTATGTCAAGATATCGAGACTCTATTAAGCCCCCCCAACTAAGTTAGATCTAGTTTCTCTCACACAATCCTTCTCTTTGCATCGTTTCACTTGATGTAAATTAATTTTTGAAATATTTATTGTATTTCAGATGTAACGTTTCAAATTTTCAATATTTCACTTCTGATTGGATTCATGAATATTCTTGAGTTAATTCATATTCATGTAAATATATTGCATCAAAATCATGTTTGGAATGTTCATCTCTCTTAAATTCATGGAAATGTGAAGTTGATCACCTCAAAGATCATATTTGGCCAAACAAATCATATATATTAGATTTATTTCATGATAAGCGGCTCCTGGTTTTCCTTGTGAATATCATATCATGAATCTTGTTTTTCATAGAACCTGGAATCCTCTTGAGTGTGAATGAATGCATGAGTTACTGTGTGAAAAAAACTCTTCTTCGTTCACTATGTCTTGACTAGTCTCATGTGTTTTTTGTGTTGACATCCCTTTTAAATTCTTTCGATGATTACGATGCTTGTATAGTTTGTCACTAGTTACATGAAAATGGTTTTTCACATTCGGCTTGCGAGGAAGCTGGTTTGACTATTCAAAGCATTCAAAGAGTTGTTCAAATTGATTTATCTTCATTAACTACTAAGAGGGAATCTGATGCTTTAATATGTCCATCTGATCATAATATTAACTGTCATTTGTTTTGTCATTTTTCCCACCAATATATTTGATGATAGTTGTTTCACATCGATAAATATTTATGGTTTATCTCACCATTCAGATACTTGTCAAGTAGTTGAGGCAATTCAACCTTCCTATATGGTTATCTCAAGTCCTCTCTATCTTGACAAACCTTCTGAATATGAATAGATCTATTTTCCCTCACAATATTCTCATCCTGATCTCGCGCTTTTAATTGAAAATTCATTATTTCAAAGTTTTTTTAGGACTTTCAAGAGGATTGTTTTGAATTTCATGATCCAATCACTGAATGGTTGGAGCAATATTACTTGACAATATTTGCTACAAAGAACATGTTTGAGCCTTTTCTCATGCTTGCTAAGTAGGATGACACAGAAGAAGGCGCATTCATAAGAAGCCTTTGAGGTTTATCTCATTATGGTTTTCATTGAAAAGGTAAGAATGTGAATTGGATAAAAGTAGTGTTTGTGACACATATTTCTGTCCACAGGAAATACCTTCCTTTTGTTGTGCAAGTTCTTCAAGCTCTCATCTCTTGAGTCTTGCACATTAATTTATATATGTTTTAATCGATCATATATTTCTCATTGGAGGTTAGAAACAACTACGGTGGATTAATTGGAAATTTCATTATACTTTACCCCAACCTTCTAACTATTAGTTTAGGAGTAGGATTAGTTGCATTCTAGTTTCCCCCTCTCTTGCACTCATTTTGCACTTGTTCTCTTTTGTATTTCTTGTATTTTCTTACTTCTGCCTTTCATCATGTTTGGTTTACCCTCCTTTGTCTATGCTCTGGTTTCACTTCCATGTTGTTTCATGTTTTTTCCTTTTTGTTCTGTTGATAAGACTTTGCATGAAGGGTGTAATATTTGGCCTCGAAAGGAAAATGTAGAAAAATAGAGGACTTTATGACACTACAACATTTGGCTAACTCTCCGCCCTTATTCCTTGTCTTGGTTACACATTTGGCTAACTCTCCATCCTTATTCCTTGTCTTGGTTACACATTTGGCTAACTCTCCATATGATCCTTGCATTAGGAAAACCTATTGTTGAACCATGATATCCATGTATATTATGGAAACCTCACACCTACACTTAGTATTTATGTTTCAGTTTTTTCAGGATGATCCAATCAAGTAGAGAAGGAAAAGGGAAAAATCTAAATGAGAAAACCTAAATCAAAGTTATCTATATGCTTCTCTAAAGGAATAACATATCATGCTCTCAATAATTCAGGATCCCTCTTCCACCCATGAAATAAATAAGTGTTCATGCACAATCCTATAAATAAATAAATAAAAGCGAAAGAAGAGAAAGGCTTCCTGTGTAGAGAGGTGAAGCAAGAAACTCTGTCGGGGGACTATCTAGGCTCACTAGAAGTGGAGAAATGTTTGTGGTCCTGAATTGATTCTATTGGGGTACTATCGAGGATTTGTGGCAACGAAGAAACACCAGAGATGAAAAACTACACTATGAAAATCTAAATCTCGTGAGCTTCATTACTCATTCCTTATTCAAAACATTGTGTGATCACTGACATTATGTTTGTGCTTAACAGAGTAAAGGAGTGAAGGTGACTATGTTTATGCATGGGGGAAATGGGGAAGCCATGGTAATCTCAATGACAAATCAATACTACCTGAAGAACTAGACCTTGCACGAAAGAATTGACAAGCAAAGAAGTTGGAGTTCTACTAGTGTGTCGCCAAGTGTTGTCACTGCAAGAAACACCTTCCAAAAATTTTCTTGCACTTAATTTTTGGAGCCTACTTTACATATCACGATTTTTCATTCCGTATTCACTTCTCGGTCATTTTATGTTTTTGAGCTCCCTATTTGGATTGGAATTTTTGAAGTCACTTGCTTACACATGCTCAACTTGTAACAACTGCATGAGTGCATTCATTTACACAAGGTTGAAAAAACATAGCACTATCCATCAAGATTGTTCCTGTGTGATGTCCAATCCATGTCAATAGTTAGTACACACTGAAATTTACAGTTTCTCACTTCTAGCTACATTTGTGCTTCTATTTTGGTGAGTTTTGTAAGTTTTTTTTTTTCACACGCCTTTGTTTTCGCGAGTTTCATTTTCATGTTTTTGGTTGTCGCTTCAGTTTATTTCCATTTAGTTAGTGGCATTTTGATGTCATATTCACCCCAACATGTGTTTTCTTCACCGTTTTTCACGTATTGCAAGTGTCGTTTGCACTTTTATTTTCATATAGGAAGTGTCATCTTTTAGCATAGGAATTGTCGCTTCTCATGTAAAGAGGAGTTTCAGTTTGTTTGAAGGGGAAATATTTGTAATAATGATTTGTTCTTATCATGTATACATGTTCCATACTCATTTCTAAAGTTTCATGCACTATCACAAAAGTGTCGTTATTGTCATAGCAAAGTGTATCTTTAGTGTTGCACCTTGAATGATTTGTTGCATTAAGGAAAGTATAATGTTCATGTGTTCTTAGTGACCCATGTTGTGTCATAAAGTGAAATAAGGGTGTGATAATGTTCAAGTCTTTATTTTATTCAACTTCCTCTCAGTGATCGAACACTTAGTCAAAATTGGAAAACCTCCTGACCGGGCCACTAAACCTCATCCAAGTCCCCTGAACTACACACAGCTAAGTCTCATTCCTCAAGCAACAACCTTGTCTCTCTGAACTACACAATGCATAGTCTCTTCCTCCCAGAATTGCATATTTTCCAACCCAAGTGTTCAAGTCCAACCCCTATGTCCTAAAACTGCACAATCTTTCTCTCCATCCAAGCAAACGTTGTGCATTGCATGGTCTAAGTCCTCAAGCCTCAATATTGATATCTTGAAATATGAAATTGTGCAATCACTTAGCCTCCTGTCTTTCCATATTTGGAAATTCCTCAATTTTAGTGCTCAAGCCCAGGCCTTGGCCTCCAAAACTGCACAATCATGCCTTGTAGCCAGGCCTAAGCTACACATTTCATAGTCTCAAACCTCAAGCCCATCCCTTGAGCTCCTGAGTTGCACAACTACACAATCACTTGGCCTCCTTTGCCTCCTAGAACAACATAGTTGGCTGAAACATTCCAAAACCCCTTAGCCTATTTCATTGAATCAAAAAATTGAAAAATCTGCTTGCCCAACCTAGCCTGAATTGTGCATTGCGTAGTCTAAAGGATCAATATTTACCTTTGACTTCCTAAGTTGTGCAACTACATAGTCACTAAGCCTATCTCTCAGCCTATCCTAGCTCACTCAGTGGATCACCATGCGACATCTGAGACTAGGGGTTTATCAAAATGATGTTGTCTTTTCATGAGTTAATTGCAGATCCAGGTAGTCTATCATACTATGGACATATGATGAATAAGGATATGGAGAAGCAGGACATGCTAGAAGACGCATATGGAGATGAAGATATAAGATGATCATTAGGCGAGAAGATGAAGGAACACTAGATTACAATAGAAGATCAAAGATCAGGGTCGCATGAAGACTCCATCTAATCCACAACCCTTTGGAGGGTGGATATGAAGAATAAAGCATATCTCTCATGAAGATGAAGCATTTTACATCTCTTGTTGAAGAAGAAGGAGCAGCAAGAATGGATTAACATTTCCATGTCATAAAGAAGTCCTTGTCAGTAGTGTCATGCCATACCATGTCATGAGTTGTCATATGCCACATCATTCTTATGGATTATTTAATTTCTTATTCAAAAATGTATTGTAAAGTGGAAGTTTGAAGGACATGTATAGAATATGAAGAGTCATATAAAGTTGAAAATTCATAGGAAGTCAAATAGTAATGAAGGTAGTCAAAGAGTCACAAGGGAGGTGAAGGATCACCCCATTGGTTATATATACACCCTCATTGTATGAGCAAAGAACTTTTGACCTTGGCTCCTCCTACAAGGCATTAGAGAGACAAGCGAGATCTTTTGGGGAGCAAGTAGTGGCTCCAACTGATCCAGATTTAAACAGGAACACAAAAAATTACAGATATAACCATAAATATAAATATGCAGTAGAAATAACACTTCATTTCATTAATATAAAATACTGAAATATTCTTACAAACAGAATGGAATTAACACTAGCTCAAGCGATGGCAGCTTATCTTTGAGAAGAGATGTGGTGGCTACATGCCTCTGAATTGCATTACAATGAGGCTCAAGAGACATTTTATTATTGAGCAATAAGAGCAAACCCTAAATAACTAAAGCCCTAACCCGAGGAGATGTAACACCAAGAGTTTATGGGCTCTGTTGGGGTGAGTTGGACAACCAACTTCTCGGGTTCGTAACTTAGTCATATTATCTTCGTTTGATGTGCATGATATACGTTGGAAATATCTCTCTGAGGACTACAACAAAAAAGATGATTTTGGGAAAAACATTGTTGGTGGTAGATTGCCAAAAAAACATCGTTTAGGGCCTCAAAACAGCTTCGGAAGTTTAGGACCCAAAAAACTACTAAAAATAGTAAATTGTGCTACAATTAAGGAAACTAGAAAAATGAAAGAAACAATGGTAGGGGTCCAAGTGGAATTGGCAGGTGGCCACCAATATCCACCCGTATCACCAACGCTCCACTACTTGGGCTAGTGGTGTTCATTGTATATGTGTCTTAGAAACTTTACTTAATATGATAAGCCTCATTGCCATCACATTCTTCATGCATGGATTATGAATATTTATATAACTATTATGTGGATGTTTGTAATTCATGTTTGCTTTTAGCTGTGTTAAAGTAGTTGAACTATTTTGGTTATTTTGGTACTTATCATATTGAGAATGTGTTGTAATGGTTTCTATTACTATCACATCCTTATGGACTATTCTGTTGGATATTAAACAAATCTTTCTTTTTGATTAGTTGTAATGATTGTCATATCTTTGTGGACTATTCTTCTAGATATTAGATGAATCCTTCTTGGTTGCATGTGTCTCTACTAGGGTGATACTATTACCTCTCTCTTAGACGCTCACCTTTTTTCTCCCTGCACAGTAGAAGAACCTTGACACATCTACAACCAAACACTCACCATGCATACTCACTTGGCTTTCGAAGGCACATTTTCATTCCCCTCTCTTGTTAGCAGGTAGGGAAAGGGAAAATATATAAGAATACATGGCAACCAGGAGGATACTCCAAATGGGGCTCCTATTCAAAACTATGTGAAGTCTAATTGGAACTTCACATTGGGGAGACCCCCTTGGTTGACGGATTTCTA
Source organism: Pinus taeda (assembly GCA_000404065.3). Taxonomy (NCBI): domain Eukaryota; kingdom Viridiplantae; phylum Streptophyta; class Pinopsida; order Pinales; family Pinaceae; genus Pinus; species Pinus taeda. Next base: position 75,211 of record APFE031584244.1, read on the forward strand.
GCACCTTTAGCAAAATCCAAAAGGAATATTTATTCATGTCTATGTTTTTTTGGATTGAGGTGAGATTGGTTAGTTTTAAATTTTCACATTAAATTAGGAATTTTTTCAATTTAGATTATAGTTTTGAAGACGAAGAATGATATAATTTGAGAAATGTTAATAGTTTGTGAACATTTTGTTTATTCAAAACGATTTACTAGTTATGTTGTCCACATAAAATTAAGATTACGAAAAATCTCTTATTTTTTAGAGTGATAATATGAGTAATAGTATATCAAGCTTTATTAGAAAGGTAATTTAAGATTATGGAAAATCTTTTATTTCTTAAAGTGATAATATGAGTAATATTATATCAAGCTTTATTAAAAAGGTAATTTATATAAATAATGTAATTGAGGAAAAATAAATAGAAGAATTTAACTAATTTTTATGGTTAAACAATATCAATTTACAATTATTTTTGGTCATTTTGTTATTTTTATATATACATTTACTATAGACATAACCACATCTATATTATATGTGACAAAATCGTATTTGTATTTGTGTTTTTGTGTCTTCTATATGATAAAATAACTTTAAGTAGTTTTTATTATATTTATTAAAGATGAATAATTATTTCTTAAAAGGGATGGATCAACCGTTGAAAATCAATTATTTTTTTAACATTGAAAAAATGTTCAATTTTTATGAGGTTGGCTTTCTCTAGAAGTCATGTGGACACATCAAGGTAGTGGTTGAACATGTGGTTGTTCCTAGAGAGATTAAGCTAATGACCTCATGACCCATGCATACGTAAGTGGATCAAATCCCACCCATATGTCTTTTCAAATAAGTCAAATATTTCTAGCACAACCATATTTTGATAGTTTTGTTATGCAAGGAACCCAAGGTTGAAAAATTATGAAAATCAAGAAGAGACATAAAAAATGTGGCATCCATGTTAAAGGTTGAAGTGGACTAGGATGAGTGAAGTATTCAAGTTATTTTTATTCCTTAGATTCCCATGGGTTATCAAATTTTGACAATATGCTAGTCCCACAAATCACAAACACACTAGGAGAAATAAACTTAAAACTTTTTACATGCAAAGTTACAAAAGAATGTGTAGACAAAGACATGCATGCATGTGTCTATATGTGTTTTAATGAAACTATCATGATATCTGTCCTTCCATGAGGTATCTATATAGTGGTAGCTTGTCTATTAGCCATAATAGTGCTTGGTAACCAAAAATGACTTAACTAGACTCAAACCTGATATAGACCAAAGCATGGAACCTCCTCATAAAATATTCCTTGAAACAATATGTTTTAAGTGATTTAGCTAACCCTATATGATATTTTAAAAACCCAAAAATATTTCACACAAAATATTCACATTATATCTATTCATTCAAATAAAAACTACTTTTGAGATAAAACCTCAAATTTTCGAAATAATTCTACCAATTAATGGTAAGAGGCATCATTTCATGGCCATATAACATGCCCAAATTTTTCTTTGCAAACATGTTATTCTCCTAAATTTTCTTCAATAGATATGGTAGTGTAACACTACACTTCCTTGACCATGATAAATTTTCCAATTAAACTTTGATATTCACTTGGATCTTTTGATAATAAAGAAATGATATCATTAATCTTAATTCAACCATTAGGGGAATTTTGAGGTATAAAATGGGTCTCCTAAGGAAATTATAAAATAATAGTAGAAATAGTAAAATAAGATTAGATTACATCATCAATTTTTAGAGGGAAAAAAGAAAAAATGGTTTTTTCAACTCATATTTTTAACCTATCTCCTTATAGGTTTACTCAAATTTCGAGCGACAACATTGTTGGATGCATAATTTGATTCCTCATCCAAGGAGTACCCATGTTGCATACTTTTGATGGACCCTGCTACACGAAAAATGAGAAATACGTGGAAAACATGATTGTAATAATGATTTTTCATGTATTTCTCATTTTTCATGTAGCAAGGTCCATTGAAAATATGCAACATGGGTACTCATTGGATTAGGAATTAAATTTTGCATCCAACAAGTACTCCTACTAGAAATTTGAGTAAACATTTAGGGAAATAACTTTAAAATATGGGTTGAAAAAGTAGTTTTATTATTTTTATTTTTTTACTCCAAAAATGTTGAATCATCCCCCATGGTTGAGATCATCATCTTGAATCCTATTGGTTCTTATAAATATTATTTTGGTTGTACATGTTTCTTAGGAGGCCCATTTTAGACCTCAAAATTCCCCTAATGGTCTCTAGTGTAGTGGATTGATGCTCACCTTCATAGTTTCTCATTGCTACATGGATCCAATCGGCTTGACCCAAATCACTGATTATATTCTATCTTTTCCCTTAGATAAACCTACTTAGTGTATTTAGCTAACTACTTGCTTTCTTCCTACTGGCATGTCAAGTGGGTTGGAGTCATCAGTTCCTAGCTGGTAAAGATTCCTCTAAAAATGTCATCCTCCACATGTTCTACAAACCCTCTTATAATTTTTAATTTGATCTCGAAACTAAGAAAACATAATTTCAATACTTTTCTACATATGTTGAATTTACTATGTTGGTAGTCTATAGGGTAGCATTTTGTTTTGTTAACACATATCTGCACAATATGATAGGACTTGATACTTATCTAGTTGTGATACTTGTTTCTATACACTTAGACTTTAGGATCTCAATTATCTAAATTACCCACTTGTTCCTACTTTACTATTATATCCCTCTAAAATATGCCACCCAAAATGAAGGGAATCAATGTACTATCTCATACCAAAATTTATATCTTAGTCCATGTACAAAATTTTCAACCCATAATTTCTCTATGTTTACTTGTGGCATATACCTCAATGCTTTTGTGAATATTGCTTCATATTTTGGTATTGGCCTAACATTATGTCTTAATGAGTTTATCTAATTAATTTGTCTCTTAATAAAATTATATGAGTGATATGATAGGATAATTATATTATTTTTCATCTATCATGATACTTTTAGCGTGGGGATATTGGAGGAATCAACTTACAATGCCATTTTTACCAATGGGTCCTAGTTTGGCAAATTGGGGTTTGAAACCTTCTATAGGAATTTTGAATAATTAAGAAATTATTTTGGAGTCCAAAAAATATGACTTATACCATATGATATGGAACTATTTTATCCTCAAAAACCTTTCAGATAATGCATGAAGGACATCAAACATAGTTCAAATGAAAAAGTTATTCGACCTAAAAGTTTGCCTTCCTATATTGTCTACTATGATTCAAAAGGATGTAACATAGGTCATGTTACTCATGGAAAATATGCTAGAAACATGGAAACTATGTAGAAAAATAGAAAAGGGTTAAGTTGTAACTCTAGTTGAGAGTTGAAGGAGTCAAACTTAATTGCTAGTTCAATATTGGTTTTTTTTATATTCAAGCCACGAGGAGGAGAAAAATGGGTTCCATTATATTCAAGTACAAGTCATTCTATAGTAGATTATAGTAGCTAGGTGTGGAGAGAGAGAGAGAGAGGGAATAATAGAGGGTTTTTGTGTTCTGTAGCAACACAAGGGTCGCAAGTCTTAGGTAAATTCGTAGAGAGTTCCTTTAGCATTATATTTGCATTATTTTCATTCCATAAAAAGAGAGCAAAGAATCCTAACCTTCTAGTTGGTTTTTCTACCCAAAGGGTCTCCGAAAGCATACTTTGGTGTTAATTTTGATTGATGTGCATTTGTATTTGACTATCTCGATTTTTCATATTTAATCTATTGCATGTCTAAATAACAAACTCATTAATAATATATCTAAATACTAAAGGAAATAACCCTAGATAATAAAGGAATTAACCCTTCATGATATATGTTTTTGTTTATTTTTACATATTTGTTGTGACAAATTATCCAGTGGAATATCCATGGTATTTTACAAATAAATGAAAGGTATTTATTTCTAAAATTTCCCTTAAATAATCCCCATGACATTTCAAACACATCCATTTCTAACTATGGAAATTAGGTCTTTGACCAAGTTGGATCACCCTTTGGCTAAAAAATACTAATATGCACTCTAATATTTAGGGTGTAATCCCTTAATATGCAACACATAGCCATGCTTTCCTACTGGCCTTTGACTAGTTTTCCATTAGTATAGCCCCAACATTCTAGAAACTTTACATTCTCCATCTCTCTATGAATGTGGTTTCTTGCATAATTTTTTAGTCCTTCTACACGTACAAAAATAGCTTCTTGTTCACTTTCTATCCAATTCATTAATGGAATTAACATTTTTTGGAAATAATAAATCATGTTTAGCACCTCACTTGAAGGAAAAAATCCTTGTTCCTTGATGTGTTATTCTTTTCTAGAAAGGGAATTCAATGGAATATGCACAACTTGATCTTTATGCTTAGATGCCCCTCCTCTTCTGTCCATATTTTCCTTATAAGAGGAAGTGATTCAAGTTTGATTAATTTTGATTTTAAATATTTCAAAAAATTAATAAAATTTAATGCATAGCTGAAATAAATAAGTCTAAAATGCCAGTGTTTTGAACTTAGTTTTGATACCAAATGTAACACCATTTTAAGTTTAAATTATTTAATTAAATACGTGTGTACAGACTATAATTAAATTTAGCTTTTATCATAAATCTTGTGTTAAAACAATCTTCACAGGTTACACAATTGCATGAGTCATAAAGTAGTTTTTAATTTCTTTTTAATTCTTCATTAATATATTGATTGGGAAATGCTTGGTAACCTTCTAATAGGCTTCATAATACAACAATACTCTATCTATAAAACATAGTTGGGTCTCCCATTAACTCTACCTATCAAACATAGCAGGGTCTCCCATTATTTCTGACATATATATATGATGTTAGATCTAAGACTTTTGTGATCCATAATGTAGATATAAGTCTTTCCGATTAATCACATCATTAGGATTTGGTCGACGTTTTGAACCAATAAATGTGGTTCATCCTCAGGACAAGGTGAGAAATCAATCGATCTGAAGGAATAAATAACATGGATGCATCATTGCCGAGAGTTAGCCATCGGTAAATTCGTTACTAAGGATGCTAAAATATTATTTAAGAAAAAGTGGTAAGGAGTTATCTATTTAACTATTTAATATTTAGTTAGAAACTAGTTGTTATGTAATAATTAATTCTTTAATTTCGATATTATAAACTAATAATTTAATGATATCAATTTATATACTATTATATAAAAATAATTAATTTATATAATATTATTTGTTAGGGGTTGGCTTATTAAATAGAATATATTCGGTTGAAAACTAGTTGTTAGGAATAATTCAGAAATAAAATTTTTACTTCATTATAATTTTAATAATAATTTATAAATATTATTAAAATATTTTATTTCACTATATTTAATCATAATTTATTAATATTATCGATTTCTTTAATAAGAATATTTATTAATATTATCCATTTAATATCATTATTATATATTAGAGGATAGCTTATTTCCCTTAAATAGGAGGATAGTAGTGTAGGAGGAAAGCAGTGATAACTCTAAAGGTTAACTAAAAAAATATTAATAGTTAAGTTGTATTATGAAACAAAAAAGGGGATGCTCTAAAATATACTAATCATATTCGACATATGAAGATGAAGAAATGGATGAGGATAATAGGGGATAAAACTAGAAGAAGATAAAATAAAATAAGGAAGAATTGGAGAGAGAAAGGAGAAAAAAGGAGGAAGAGTCATGAAGAGAGAGCTGGAATCCAACTTTTACATAATTTCCAACAATCATCCCTATTAAGGTTATTGACATGTCTTTCAATTTTAATCGCTTACCTAAGCTTCCTATGGTGGAAATGATCAACCCTAGAAATGACTTTGGATTATTCAATGCAGGCGTGGTGTTTTGATTTCCCTGCATGCTTGGCAAGGGCTGATGTGTGGGAGCGATTATGTCTAATGTCAGCAGCATGTTCATTAATTATTTGTTAGTAGACCTACCTGTTTCTCCAATATAGGGGATACCACAAGAGTAGGGAACAACGTGTTGAATCCCTAGAACACGCATCTCTAGTGTTGAATCCGACATTGATCCGATAGATTATTCGTCATCAAGTGTAGTTAATCAAGAATGGATTGCAGCTTTAAACACCTAGGTTGGCACAACAACTTCAAATTCAGGCTCGCATCCATCCTCTGCATTGCCTTTCTTTTTTACACCATCAAACAATGTTTCTCCCTTATCCCCAACTGCAAATTTTTCCATCAGCGGCTATCATAATGGAAATTTTGCAGTTTCATTGATTGATAAGCTAGATTTTCTTGCCAGTGGACCTTTGGATTGAGTCTCGTTCAATAGGCTCTCTAACATTGGCATTGACGATATCCCTTCCGATTTTATCCTCTGTCAATCAATCGCATCCCCTCCAACTCGGTACCCTTCATCCCACCCTTCATCGACCTTGCTTGATGCAACCCTTTCATTGCACTTATCAACCAAGCTCATTTCTTCCCCTTCATCGCATCTGAGCCCTTCATCTCACCCTTCATCGACCTTGCTTGACACATCCCTTTCATTGCACTTATCAGCCAAGCACGTTTCTTCCCATTCATCACATTTTTCTGCTAGTTCATCGCCTTCCCCTCCCTCTCCTAATCTGAACCCATCTTCCCCTTCCTACATCATCCCTCCCTCTCTCTATTCCCCTATCATCGACCCTTCCTTCTCCAGCTTTGTTCCCTATTCCAATAAATTTCGTTAAAAACCTTTTTTCTAGATTTGATAAATTTAAAAATAATATCATTATTGATAATAATAATATTATTGATAAGAATAATAATACTAATACTAATATATATAATAATAATATTATATTAGTAACTTGTTCCCCTCATATCCTAAAAATAATAATAAACATTATAACAATATTAAATATAATACTACTAATAATAAATATAATAAATATTATATCAATTCAATTAAATATATAAATGAGAATAGGAATAACTTGATTTCCTCCTCCCCCCACAATAACAACATAGATTCCACTTATACCCTGAATAATAATAATAATAATAATAGAAGATTTATGCTAGGTTTTAAGAATGTTATTAATCTTTCTAGCCAGAATTTTGATCCCTTTGTCTTTAGTCTCCTTAATAAAGGTCTCAATTTTTCCCTTGCCCCTAATAAAATTTCCTATTGATGACATTATCTATAGCATTGAGCATGGTATTAAGGACCTTTCAGATAATTTCAATGAGAATATTAGGCAAGATTGCGTCATTGTTCTTAGAAAGGTTAAACCTCCTAAGAAAAACTTGAGCAAGGTTGAGTTTATTGCCATTAAATCCCAAAGGGACAACCCCGACAATATCGTCCTTAGAGCCGACCAAGGTGGAGATGTTGTCATTCTTGATAATTTTGACTATGTCTAGAAAATGGTAGACCATCTATCTAGTAGTGGGAGTTACATCAAGCTTAAAAATAATCCCATTAAGTCCATTTATAAGGAGGTAGAATCTGTTATTAAAGTAGATCCATCTCTTAATCCTTTTTCCTAAAAGCTCATTAAAAGCAATCCCCTCACCCCTAGAATCTATGGCCTACCAAAGATTCATAAATCTGGGGTGCCCTTAAGACCTATTGTTAACACAATAGGCGGACCTACCTATCCTCTTGCAAAATTCCTATCCCAAAAGCTTAAACCTCTTGTTGGTCGCACTGGTTCTTTTCTTAAAGACTCGCCCTCCTTTGTTCAAGAGTAGAGATCTGTTAGATTGCAACTTGGAGATATGTGTTGAAAATGCAACAAGATGATGGAGCTTAGTGAAAAGAAGTCGCCTTCACTAAGTGGGCCCGCAGGCTATTTTTGGCGCAAGTCTATTTTAGACTATGTCTATTTTTAGACATATGGATCATGGTCTATGAGTTGCAGGATGCTATTTGTGGATGATTGGTCATGTTGGTTAAAATAGATGGACCTCTATATTTAGACATATCGGCAGAGTCTATTTTTAGACTTCCAGGCTAAAAATAGAACAGTCGAATATTATTAGCTCTTAATAATATTTAGACTATAAAATTATCTTATCCTCTTGCAGCACTTTAGTTTGAGCTACGGATGTGGCACATGCAACTGCCAGAAGGAAATATGCTTTTCCTATGGGTTAGTTGAGCTATTGCATGATGGACTTCCGTTAGAACTCAAGTGATTGAGTTTGGTGGAGTTGATTGAGGAGTTGATGGAGTTGTGTTCAGTTTGACTTAGTTGAACTAGTTGTATTTAGTCTAACTGACAAATACACTAGTGATGAGTGGTGTGAATTAATTATTAATTAATTCACTAATTATTAACTCATAAATCAACTAAATAATACATCAGTTAACTCAGTGCATGGACAGTTCAGTGGAGACAAGTGTTAGAGGTGGGTGAAAGGGTGAGTCTACTATCAGTTGTGACTAGAGCTATGCATGAGATTTGCACAATCAATGGATTGAGTATTGCCAATGAGGATTGCGTGGTATAGGCCAAGGGAATACGAATTTGGATCATACATTCTATTCTATTCTCAACAGGTATTGCGCAGTGGAGGCAGGTAAACAGCGGAGGAGATTTGAGCCAGTGGTTGATTTAGATCTGAGCTAGTTTGTATGTAACAGGTGGAGATAATACTAAGTACTTGCGAGGAGTATTGTACTATGTATTGTTACATGTTCTCAATCAATATAATATACAGATAGTTGAGGGGTTTTCAACTGTATTCTTTCCCGAGTACATACTGTGTTGATATGTGTGATTAATGCTTTAATGTGTGCATGCCATTGTTTCTTTAATTCTGCAAATTGATGATCAACGTAGAGGAGGTTATTTATTATGCATGATTCCGCAAATAGTGTATGATCAGGATAATCTCTGTGAATAAGTGTCATATTATTCAAAATTTCTACATGGTATCAGAGCTGGCTGATTTGTAGAAGAAGTTCTACATGATATCGGAGCGAAGATTGATCATCAGATCTATTATTCAGAAAGTGAACATTTTATTTCTTTAGGCAGAGTCTATAATCGGGCCAGGTAGCCTCTAGATTCATCCTTCTTTTAGAAGGTGAGATATCCGGTGAATTCCCATACAGTCAATCTCTGTACAAGAAATACTTTGTTCTCACGAATTTTAGATCAGAAGCAGTTGATTTTTGAGCTGGTGGAATTCGAATTTGCAGCAGTGTTTTCTTGTTGTCGAAGTTGAAATGTCTTTCAACAGATTGCGATTGGAGTATGCTCTTGAAGGCAGCTCGAATTATATTGCATGGAAAGACAGTATGGAGGCGGTGCTAGATGACAATGGGTTGAAGGATTTCATAGATGCTGAAGTCCCAAAGCCTACTGATGCTGCTGAACTTGAGGCTTGGCAAAAGAAGATAGCAAAGTGTCGAAGGATTCTATTGGAGGGCATGAAGGATCACATTGTGTCCAGCCTGCATGGAAAGGCTTCTCCATACTTGATGTGGAAAGCGTTGATAGATCTATTCCAAAGCAAGAGCGACTAGAGGAAGTTGGCGCTCAAGGATAAACTCAGAAACATTAAGTGTGAGAATAGAGACAATATGCCCAGGTATCTCATAAATTTCACCCAATGCCGTGATGAGCTAGGAAGTGTGGGGGTGACTATCAATGATGAGGAATTGGTGAGCTTGGCTCTACTTGGTCTTCCGAAGAGTTGGCATTCCTATGAGGACTCTATCAATGGTCGAGAGAAATTTACAGGATGGGAGAGACTTTGGTTGGATCTTGTGCAAGAGGAGATCAGGCGGAATACCATGGATGGATCTTCATCAAAGGCATCTGATGAAGAAAATTGCGCTTTGGCTGCCAAAGCAAAAAAGGGGAAGAACAAGAAATCTTCTCATTTCGATGCGAAAGGCAAGAAGCAGGACATGTGCAAGGTGAAGTGCTTTCACTGTCACTAGCATGAACATTATGCCACAAATTGTCTGCAGAAGAAGAAAAATAAGCAAGTTGCTGGATTTGCAGCGGGAGAGGCCTTAGACTCGCAGTTTGAGCTGGATTTTTCGCTGATCGCATGCTTGGTATCAAGTGTGATGGGATTGGTATGGTTCTTGGACAGTGGTGCGTCTTTTCACATGACAGGAGATCGATATTTGTTTTCAGATCTCGATGAGAATGATCTTGGAGTGCACACCGAGATGGGCGATGATGGTAGATACAGTGCGACCAGTATCGATACCATTTCCTTTGAGAGGGAGTCTAGTAGACCCTTCGTATTGAAGGAAGTGATGCATGTTCTAGGATTGAAGAAGAATCTTATCTCTGTGGCGATGTTAGAAGACAAGGGATATGATGTTGTTTTCAGCGAGGGAAAGGCTTTCCTACGCAGTAAGACAACTAGAGAAACTAGGGGTTCGAGTCAAGAACATTTATCAGTTGCATGTAGATGGCTACGCAGCAATGGCATGCAAGGCAGAAGGAGTGGTGAGCTAGGATGATGGCAAGCTGTGGCACCAGAGATTAGGCCACCTTCACCATGGCACCTTGAAGATACTGCAGCAGATTTCTACTGGGCTTCCTAAAGGCACTCTTACACAGTCAGATCAGTGCAAGGGGTGTATTTTGGGAAATTTTGTGAAAGCCACCTTTCACGAGAAGGATAGTCATGCCACGATGATCCTTGAGAGAATTCATACAGACATGTGTGGACCTTTCTCAGTAACTTCGACAGCAAAGCACAGGTACTATGTGATCTTTGTTGATGATTTTTCTAGAAAGTGTTGGATCTTCTTCATGCAGAAGAAGAGCGAGACATACTCAAAGTTCTGTGAGTTCAAAGCACTAGTCGAGAAGGAATTGGGGAAGAAGGTGAAGGCTCTTAGGAGCAACAATGGTGGTGAATTCATCTCTGGCGAGTTCAAGGACTTCTGCAGAGCAGAAGGGATTCGAAGAGAGCTCATAGCTCCCCATAACCCATAGCAGAACGGGGTTGCTGAGCGGAAGAATAGAATGATCGTGGGTGTTGCACGGGCGATGTTGCATGATCAGAGCCTACCCCTTCACTTGTGGGCGGAGGCATGCAATACTATAGTATATGTCCAGAACCGTTGTCCTCACAGGATACTTGGCATGAGTACACCGAGGAGGTTTATTCTGGTAAGAGGCTTGATATTTCCCATTTGAGGATTTTTGGTTCTCCTGTTTACATGCATGTGACAAAGGATGCCAGGAAGAAGCTGGAGCCAACTGCAAAGGTTGGGATATTTGTGGGGTACACTGATACGCCCCACAACTATCGTGTGTGTTTTCCAAATAGTTGCAAGACTGTTGTGCAACGGGATATAAAATTTCAGGAGGAGAAAGCCATGAAGTGTTCGCTTGAGAGGAAGCCACACTTGCATGCAAATGAGGAGCTATTAGTTCCTAAAGATGAGCTTCAGGATGTGGATTAGCCACAAGATGAATTCCATGGAGTGGAAGAGACCACTCATGCAGCACCAACCATCAGAGGGCGAAAGTGCACTACAGAAGCTGAGCAACTGGCTCAAGATGCAGAGAAGGTTGTAGGACCACCTACAGCAGAGCGCAGGCAGAGACAATCACCAGATCATTACACTGGATACATGGCTCTTGTGAGCAAATGTGTCTTGAAGGGGCCATCCTCTTTTGAGGAAGCTCTGGAGGATCCCGCATGGGTAGATGCCATGGTGGAAGAGTATGATTCGATTGTCAGAAATAGTGTATGGGAGATTGTCCCAAGACCGGAGGGGAAATCAGTGGTCGAGATGGATCTACAAAGTGATGCAGATGGGGTGGCAGATCCATCAGATGGATGTGAAGACTGTGTTCCTTCCTGAAGGTTGGAGGAAGGAGGATGCTACTTCAACAGAGGTAGTGGATGCCACTTTTTATCGACAGTTGGTGGAGATGCATGTGTGGAGGCTCAACAGAGGCACATCGAGATATGGATTGTGGTACAAATAGGAGGATGAGGTGAAGCTATGTGGCTTCACAGATGTAGATTGGGCAGGGAGCCCAACGGAAAGTTAGAGTTCATCTGGATGGATCTTCAGTATCAGGTCGACAGCAATTTCTTGGTACAGCAGGAAGTAGAGATCTGTGGCACTCAGTTCCGTGGAGGCTGAGTATATGGCAGCAAGTTTCGCTGCATGCGAGGCTATATGGATGAGGAAGATCTTGGTCGGGTTGTTCAGGTCACACTTAGATCCTACAGTGATTTACTGTGATAACCAGAGTTGCATTAAACTCTCGGCGAATCCAGTATTTCATGATAGATCCAAGCACATAGACATCAGGTACCATCATATCAGAGATTGTGTGCAGTGGAGAATCATGTTACTTTCATATATTCCCACGGAGGATCAGGATGTTGATACCTTGATGAAGGCGCTCACCAGGAGCAAATTCGAATACCACAAAGATAGGATAGGGGTTGCAGATAATCCAAATCTTGTTGAGAGGGAGTGTTGAAAATGCAACAAGATGATGGAGCTTAGTGAAAAGAAGTCGCCTTCACTAAGTGGGCTCGCAGGCTATTTTTGGCGCAAAGTCTATTTTTAGACTATGTCTATTTTTAGACATATGGATCATGGTCTATGAGTTGCAGGATGCTATTTGTGGATGATTGGTCAAGTTGGTAAAAATAGATGGGCCTCTATTTTTAGACATATGGGCGGAGTCTATTTTTAGACTGCCACACTAAAAATAGAACAGTTGAATATTATTAGCTCTTAATAATATTTGGACTATAAACATTATCTTATTCTCTTGGAGCACTTCAGTTCGAGCTACAGATGTGGCACATGCAATTGACAAAAGGAAATACGCTTTTCTAATGGGTTAGTTGAGCTATTGCATGAAGGAATTCAGTTAGAACTTCAGTGATTGAGTTCTGTGGAGTTGAATGAGGAGTTGATGGAGTTGTGTTCAGTTTGACTTAGTTGAACTAGTTGTATTTAGTCTAACTAATAAATACACTAGTGTTGAGTGATGTGAATTAGTTATTAATTAATTCACTAATTATTAACTCATAAATCAACTGAGGAATACATCAGTTAACTCAGTGCATGGACAGTTCAGTGGAGACAAGTGTTAGAGGTGAGTGAAAGGGTAAGACAGTTGTCAGTTGTGACTATAGTTGTGCATGTGATTTGCACAATCAGTGGATTGAGTATTGCCAATGAGGATTGCATGGTATAACCAAAGGGAATACAAATTTGGATCACACATTTGGTGTCATTCTCATATATTCTCATGTAGGATTGCGCAGTGGAGGCAGGCAAGCAGCGAAGGTGATTTGAGCCAGTGATTGATTCATATCTGAGCTAGTTTGTGTGTAACAGGTGGAGATAGTACCGAGTACTTGCGAGGAGTATTGTACTATGTATTGTTACATGTTCTCAATCAATATAATATATAGATAGTTGGGGGTTTTCAGCTGTATGCTTTCCCCGTGATATACTGTGTTGATATGTGTGATTGATGCTTCAATGTGTCCATGTGATTGTTTCTTAATTCCGCAAAATTGATGATCAACGTAAAGAGTTATGTATTATGCATGATTCCACAAATAATGTATAATCAGGATAATCTCTGTGAATAAGTGTCATATTATTCAAAATTTCTACAATCCCACCATTGTGGTCATGGGAGTGAGCCCCCTAAACTTATAAACATATAAAGATGGTTGAAACTCATGAAATATCAGATCATTCCTGGAATATTAGACAACCTGCACATAACTAAGAAAGTTGCAACCACATGACTCAAACAACTCATAACCACCATAGATATACAAGTTAGCTAGTCAATCATGATTTAACAGTGAATAGAGCTTCCGTATATAAATGGCACTAGAATAATCATTGGTGATAAATCAAATAAGGCATATTATAATCTAACATGCATAAGTCAAGATAACTTATCTACATGGCTTGATAATATTGGGAACTGAACGAGGGATTTCCACTCTCCTCCATACTATAGGCCAACTACACTGCAACTTTTCTTGCAGCTGACCACGACCTAACTAAATTTAGGTGTAGGGAATGGCTTGAACTAGGGAAGTTTACACTAGTGGTTTGTTCATTCATTGAGCCTCATACAACCCATAGATGCTAGACAAACAAGGTATCAAACACAACCATAGGGATCCGTGCCTATATTCACAAAGCACATGTTTAAGGTCAAACAACACCAACTCCAGGTTACAATTTTGATAATTAGCTCAAGTTATACCCCAATCAACTGTACCATGCCTAACCACTATTCTTATTAAACAACATCAGTCTTGAACACATTCTGATAGAGAATAGAACTAGTGTGAGCCAACGATCTAAGACTCAAAGTGAGTCCGAAAAATATTCTAATGCACCTCCTTTTTTGTCATGCGAAAAAAAAATGAACGTTGTTTTTCTCAAGCCACCTCCTCTTTTTATTTTCCTTTGGGTCTTTTTCATATCTTCCTATGAGTGCATCCCTTCCTTTTCTTCACATCCCAACATAGAATGTCCATGTCCAATCCCCTCTTTTCGATGTGTTAGGTGGTGGCTTTCCACTTCCTCCCTCTTTGATTAAGTATTGGCTATTCATAGCACGTAATAGGTACCCAACAATCATGCAATATGTCTAACCTACTGATGCACAACCAATAACTACATATTTTAATTCAGTTGGTAAGGGTCATGGCTTTAAGAAAAACAAGCGGGTAGAAAGCTCCCCTCAAACCAAGGATCCTTAAGGCTATCCAACCTTCATTTTCATTAATTAAATAATAATTATTATTATATGTTTAATTAGAGGCATAGCCAATCATGGTCCTTCAACGCTAGTGTTTAATCAGAGTCATTATTATAATAAGCAGGGTAGAACAAGGGGATGTTATAAACCCCACCCTCTTAAAGGAACACCATCCCTGGTGTTTTGAAAAACAAAGGATGTCAACAAAACTAATTTCTACATTTATAAATTTTTATCTTAACAACATTTCCCATGTCCTGAATGGTTATGTCCAACCAAGTTATTCATTGTTCTCAATGTTATTCACTGTGCCTAGGGCTCCTTCAAGGAAAAAATTAAACTCACTACTTCTTGGGACTCATCTAATGTATGCTTGATCTCATTGAGTATGAACATGACCTTTTTGAGCCTATTTGCCTCGGTTTCCTCTTCATTGTAGTCACACACCTTCCACTGTATAGGAATTCCCCTTCTTTGCTTTTCCAATTCCTTGGGCAATCCCTCTCTTGGTAAGGCTTCCTCTCACGGGAAGAGTCTTTACAACTAAGACAACCCTTTGAATTGCTTTATTAACACAAAATATTAGTTGTGAAATCTCTCATGGAAATCAAAGCATATCATAGTTTTCCAACATCATTGCAATTGCCTAGTTCTTAAGGTCTCCAACTCCATTATGTTATTATTGCACACTCTGATATTATCATGTTGATGCCTTTTTCTTTCATGATCAACAACATATATTTGTGTTATACAATAAATAATTCCTACATCAAAAGCACATGAGTCTTAAGAGATTCATCGTGATTTTTTTTAAAGAAATTAAACCATACTTCTATTAACAAATTATTTATGATTTTTAACCATAAAATTTTAAATCAATTCAAACCATAATTTTAATAGAGAAATGATTCAAATTGGTATTTGATACTTATCTTTATGCAATCTTCTACAAATTCCTTCCTTGAGTCCAACACACTAAGTAGTTTCACTACCATGGAAAGCACTCAATGGTAGAAATACTACTCCACGCAATATTTTTGTACAACTCCATCCTTAAGTCTAGCTCATTAAGTAGTTTCACCACCAGGGGAAGCACTGAATGATAGATATGTTGCTCCACGTAATCTTTTTGTGCAACTCCACCCTTAAGTCCATATCATTGAATAGTTTCACCACCAAGGAAACACTCAATGGCATCTATATTTCTCCACACAATATTTTCGTACAACTCCAATAAGTCCCCCCTCCCCCCCCTCCTCTCACTCACCTCCCAATGAGTGTGGGCACTATTATCAAGGTAGTTTTCTATCGACAAGAATATTACTTACCACCACACCTCCAATAAGGAATGTTATTGTTTGACAAGTATATAGGTGTCTAGCTAGCACTTTAGTGGTGGTAATATCTAAATTGTATGCACTGAGTGGTTTCTCAACCCTAAGCTAGCACTCTGTGGCATATGTGCTTCATGATTTGGCCAAGGAATCCAATTAGTTATTAGTATACTCGTTGATATAATATTTGGAATTTCTTTTTCATAAATATAATATAAACATGAGCACATAAATCCCATAAGAACATGAGAATAATGATAGTTAACAACAAAAATTCATTCTTGGACACTTGCTCGATGTATCCTTTACATGATAGGTGATTTTATTAGATAACATCATCATGCTATCCCAAGCATGTCATTCACATAAACATTAATTTTTTTATTTTATGTCAAATAAAATGACATCATATACATTCATTTCATCATTGAAATATTCATAAAATGTAGAAATACATATACGAAACATTATTAAGGTTAGAAAAACTTCTTATTCCATTTTTGTATTTTTTATGCCATTGCCTTTTTTTGTTCATGTGAACCCAACCAAGTCCACCTAGTTGTTTTTCACCTTATTCTTCCTTCCACTATCATTCTTCTAATGTACAAGGTTTAATCAAGGTCTTTCACTTCCAATTGGATTTTATTTATCTCTTCCCCATGAGCTCATTTTCTTTCCTTTTGCACACCCAACAAGCAACCAATACCAAACAACAAAAAGGTAAGAAGAAAGAATGAAAAAAGGAGAAAGACCACAATAGCAACACATGAAAACAACACAAGTAGCATGGACATGTTAAAAGTGAAAAAAAAAACAAGAAGAAAATTTATAGTCAACAATAACAACAAAGACATGCAAAACATTCCCTTTACACATCATCCATTTGTCCACAACAAACTCAATCCATTGATTTATGGAGTTCAAAGTGTCCATCGCCAATCATATGCACAAAATTTTAATAAGAGTCCTTCCAAAGGTTTATAGAAACCTTAAAATTCTAATATCTCTATAACTAGCTCAAGAGGGAATTTTTTAGTATTTCAAAGAGCTTGAGGAGATACGCCCTCATATTTCTTTGTATCACATTTATGGGTTCATGTTCCCGGAATTCACATGAATTATAATTCATTGTATGTTGGGGCAGTCTCTTCTCAGGTGTTCCTCTCCATAGTTCCAACATGAAAGCGACTTTCTATTCTCTCCAACCTTACGAGGTTTCTTTCTAGCCTTGTTAGCATGACCTTCTTATTTATCTCCAGAAGTTGATGCATGTTGTAAAAAACTTACAAGTGTGAAAGGTTTCGTAGCAGTATCGTGTTCAATATTTCCTAATATTCTTGATTTCTAATGAGCCTTTTATTTTCTACTTTGCAACTCTTTAACTCAACTTTCAACTTCCTAACAAGTTCTATTTTATCACAGGAATTTTTCCTTTCTTTCTTATGGTGGACTTATTCCATGTTGTGTTGTACCATATTATTTTCCATCCCTTTAGCTCTTTTTTTAATTGTGTCTCCTTATGTGTTGTCACACACACATAGTTGTTAGTCATATCAATCATAGACATATTGACTTATTACCTTGTCATGCCAATACTACGCATGTTGGTATGAAGTATATGGTCTGCTACTATTCACATATCTAAAACTCAATTCAGTCACATATATCAAAAATTAAAATGGACATATAAACATGTATATAACCATAACATTACTAGTCTTGAAATCAACAGTTAACCAAAATTAGCAGCCATGACATCTATAAGTTTAAAGGTTAGCATATGCATACATTTATAAAAAACATCTTATTAGAATCAATTTTAATCATATATGTGCAAGCCTCTTCTGGTCTAGTGTTGAACCATGTTCTGAGCTCCCATTCCATCTATTCTTGAGCCCATCCAGTCTAATTGTTGAGCCATTCTCTCATATTACTTTGTAACATACCCTCCCTCCCTCCTCGATATTTCTTGGGCTGTGGAAGGTGTTATATCAAAATTATCTCAATATTAAAGGTTTTTTATGAAGACGGGGTCACAAAATCCTCTTTTTCAAACCTCATATAAACTCAAAATAAATTCCACCATCACATTTGGGTTGTCGAGAGCTTTTTGAAGATATAAATTTTACCTCAATCTAACCTTAGGATTGAAAGTTATGCACATTTCAAGCTTGGGCATTTTAAACCATGCCACATCAGCATGCCCTACCACGTGGCATACGTATCTCTCTGATGTTGCTCGTATACCAATGTGGCCCTCATCATGCCAGTGTTCCCAACGCATTACGCCATCACACCAAGGTGAGAGGTGAATACCATTTCAAACCGGCGTGGGGTGATGAAGATTTTAATGTGATCTGTTGGATGGTTTTCCCATCCAATGCCATCATTAATAACACCAACACCAAGGTTATTTTATATACATTGATTCAAAGACTTATTCAGTTGAATACAAGCTTATTGCTTGCGATACACAAACTTAGAGAATCCAAGGAATTTCCTTAACTTTGTTGAGAGTTCCTTAGATCTAATGTGTAGCTCAGAGTATACCCATGATGTGAATGAAGACTTCATTCATAATAATAGCATTACAAACATCATATAATTAGTTGTGATGATAAGAGTGGGCTCTCAAACAGGTCTAATATTAAGCTATGATACCACTTTATAACACACCTTACACAACTCAAGAAATACCCAAGGGGGTGGGAGGTTGTGTTTCATTAGGAAAACAATTCAATACTTTCAAGCTCACTAGGAAGAAAATAACAAAGAGAAGATTTGTCCTTCAGCCTTCATAATGGTTTTCATGCCTTATCAATCCAAAGTAAAACATGAACATCATTAATGTTATTATCCATAGAAGAAAATGTATAATGAATCATTCTATGTATCTTATCATTCTCAATCATATTAGTATCACCATTTTCCTCCATATGTTTAACTTCATGATCTTTGCCAACTTGTTTATCAATATTTCTACTATAATTTAATTTTGGCACATGCTTATGCAAGTGAAGCCTATAATGCTTTGTCGTCATGATTAAAAACAATATTCAAATAATTTTAATGTATACAACAAAAATTAAAATGATACAAAGTTTTACAAGGGTAATAAAAAATATATAGTGAATAAGTTCCAATGGGAAATTGTCAATTAGGTTTATCCTCGGTGGTCGAGAAGAAGGAATGGAATCCTCCCCACCCAGGGTCAATTCCTACAAGTGACGTGACAAATGTTGACAATATAAATATATTCATCATACGAAATATACATCATTGTACCTATGAAAAAAAAAAGAAAAGTTTAAACTTCTAATGAACAATATCTAGTCCCATTCATACCCCATTCATAATGCCCATATTCACAACAATGTTTTTTAGATGTTTCTCTTTTAATTCTTATATATATTCTTAAACAATTGCATTCATTACAAAGATAATAACATTTACTATTACCATATAGCTCCTTTGGCCTAGCAATGCACTTCAATTTTTCATCATGACCAAAATATAGAGTTGTGTTGTAACAAACAACAATCTCCAATTTTATATTTAACCATAATAAAAAAAAATGGGGACCCTTTTGTAATTTAAGCTCATATTTATTTATTTTTCATTTTACCTTTTAAAATATCAAAAAGCTTTAAAATTTCAAATTTTTAATAATATATAGCTTTAACACTTGACTTCATGCATTATTCCAACAAATAAGGCCTAAGGCCAGCACCACCATAACCAAGCACTTTTAACATTTATATATGGTAATAAAACCCTTCATTAACTTTTTGCACCTTAATTCTATTGCTTGACACGTAGCCCAGAGGTTCATACCTAGAGCTTTCACACGCATTTACTATCCATTCTCCGAGGGATGACCTTCCGAGATGAGGCAAACACATATATCATCTTATGGGGCCCCACCTTCTTACATGCGGCCTTCTTTTAATTTTTTCCCTTCACGCATTTTTCGAGTCTTAACGCGTCACCTCAGAACAACCTTCCCCGAAGTTTTCAAGTGCCTCTCAATTCGAATTAGCCGGGGATGAACTTCCAGGAAAACTCACTCGGACGCATGTTCCCTCCTCTTGTTCCCGTTATCACTACCCCATTTGGCATTGATATCTTCACCTTCCATGTAATCCCAGGTTTTTCACCTCACAACTTTCAATGCATAACCCTCTTTGATTTCATCCAGGATCCCATCTGCAAGATGAATTAACCTCTCAACACCACATTTGTTTTGAACCATGGCATTTTTATTGGATTCTCTCCACGCCACCCTTCATCTAGTCATCCCAACTATTCCTTAGCGCACACTCCTTCTTTCTTTTGGGATTTACTGTCTGGGATAATGTAAGAAACCATGAGGATTTCCAACTCACCTCTTACCCAAATCGAATCATTTCACCTGTCACCCCTGCGAAGTTGTCATATTACCTAGAAAATCGATAAACGTGTCTAGAATTCAATTTTTGTACCTACTGCCTTTCATGTGTTTTATTTCGTTTTTCCTGTGAAGTTTAATGGCTTGACGTTTGTACGTAGTTATATTGAATTGACGGGTTTTATTTCGTTTTTCCTGTGAATGACATTCTAACCCTGATTTTCAATGTAACAACGCAACACCTCTGCAAGATTTGCTAAAACCGTCCAGATGGTGAAAGCCAAAAATAAGACACCGATCTAGCCACTAGTAGGGCCATTCTTGGAGCCAAGAGGAAATTTATGAAAAGTTACGGGATTCTTTCCTCTTTTCTGATACTATTTGAAAAATGGTCTTTGGTATTTCCTCCTAGAATGTATAAGTGGTTGGAAGAGGAATTTCTAGCGGAAAATTTCTCAAGGCCAACAGTGGTAATTGTTGAGAAAAGAGGAAACAAAACTTGGAAATCAATGTTTTAGGATGCTACAAAATCTCGCTGGTGTGGAATTGCTTCCCATCAAAGAATTTTTCCATATACAGATATGATTCATCGGGTGGTGGAGAATTTCGATATTATAGAAAGGAAATTCTTCACTTCATGGATCACAATAATCAACTCATTTAAGCCAGAACACCTTCAGGATATGTATTAACTGTCCAAGCCATAACTTGCGTATAATTCTAAGCTTGTAGATAGTTTTATGAAGGAAGAATGTAATAATACATGAAAATAACTTTTCTATTTGATAAGAGAATGGAGGAGAGACCCAAACAAGTATAAGGAAGAATCATCTCACAAATATTCCATACAATCCTTAAATTCAACTTTTTGTTATATTGCCTCTATATTTGGTAGATTATTCACTTATCAGAATGTCTCTCAATTTCCATTAGATTAGGTTCCTATTATCCACAAATTTTTTTATGGGTTTATTTTCAATTGGAGCCAAATGTTATCTCATAATTTCCGCAAGAATATTCTTGCTTTCTGCACCAAACATACACCCACCCATAATCCCTTCTTTTATATGTCGACCTTCGTAATGGATGCCATCTGTTTCTCCCTAGATTTTCCAATAATGGGTTGGAAGTGGACACTTGTTGATCCTTTTCCAATCAACATTTATCATAGTAAAATGTGGGAAGAGAATTATTTTGATCATTATTATCAAATTTTCCATCTTGTCATGATTCCCATTTATCAAGTGATTTTCAATTCCAAACCTCCGAGAATATCTACGGTCACTATGGATTGTCTATTAAGAATTGGAGATTGGTTTGAAAAAGAAATTTTTACTTATATAAGGGTTTGGGGAAGTTACATACACCACATGTTCTGCCTCTTTAAGTTCTAGATAAGTTCTTATACAAAGAGGTCACCCACCAAACAATGGGGACAAGAATAATCCTTGAAGCGAAGAGAGCTTACAAGAAGGTCTAGCCTAAGTTCCCCTTGAAAATTGGTCTCTTTACTTTACAAAATTATATCCATGCTGAGAAAGAATTAAAACCCTTGTATGAGTTAAAATTGGTCACAATTCTTGCAAAATTTAATGATAGCAATAAGTTGATTGCAAATTTAACTATTTTAACAAATATCAAGAAATATATTCATGAGATTAGTCATTATGATGAACTATTTTGTGGGGCTTCTTCTTATTTATCTATCTTTAATAGAGATAAAGAGTTCCCTCCAGATAGATACCAACATTTTCTAGTTTATAGGGATACAAGAAGGTCTCCTTGGCCACAATATTTGTTGAAATTTCTAGAACAAGAAGGTATATCAATAAAGGTTGCTAGTTCTTCAACACAGCTAGTCACTCCTCAGTGAACTACACATGTTTGGGTTTCTTTAGATTCTCAAGAGAAAAATACTTCAAAATACCCAATGATTAATGATATTATTAGAGACTAGAAAATAATTGAATAAATTACTTCAGAGCCCGTTAAACCAATAGAAGAGACAATGATGCCTGAAACAGGTGCTAGGACTTATGCGAAACAACAATCAGTTGATGCCTTTCCTAATGCATCTAAGATTGCTCTTGCAAAACCACATGTTATTAATAAAACACCTATTAATGTTTGACTCGATGTAGGGATAATTCCAACATGTCCTACTGCTACTATTCATCAGGATATTGAAAACATATCACCTATAGGGGTATTCTATAGTCCAAAGCACAAGGCAATTCTAAAGAAGAGCAGAAAGAAGAGGAAGGTGGTAGAAACATGAGTTTTCACAAAAAAACCTGCTTCATCAAAAACTCCTTTGGAGGTAGTTTGGTAAGCTACATTAGCAGCACTGGATTAGGAATTTGAGGAATTGGCTCAATTTGTAGGACCTTATGCTTTTTCTAGGATGGATAAAGCAACAAAATTTAGGGACTTTATAAGGCAAAAAGACGAAAGGATACATCAATAGAAACGAATCTCATCACAAGATCAAGCACCAATGCAAGCTCAAGCTTCTCTAGTTCAAGGCTAATATGAGTCTGAAATCAAGTCGAAGGATGACATGGTAAATGGATTACATGGGAATTCAAAGCAAGTTGAGGAAAAATTCTTTATATGTGTATAATTTTAAGCATGAAGCTCATGAGTTAAATCAACAACTACAACATGAGAAACAACTTCTCTGCAGTAAATTAAGCACAATTCTGGCTCAAGAAAAACTGGTCAATTCTTTTCTTGATGATGTGATTGATATTGAAAGGTAGTATGATGAAACCAAGTGCAAGCTCAATGAGATTTTGAAATGGAAAGAGGATCCAAAAATGTTCTTTCCATCCCTACCCAAGATTAATGAAATGCAAAAGTCTATGGTGCTTCATTTTTGGAATAATATCATACGCTCGGTTAAGAAATTAGTAAAAGATGTTAAATCACTTTCTAATTATGTTGTTCAATATATCATTTAATCTCTTAAAGAGGAAAAAATATTACCAAGTGATATAGAGGAGACTCTCCTAGAAGCAAAACTATTAAGAGAAAAATAGAAAAATTATAACGCATAGTTTCGAAATAGGATTGAAAAATTGTCAAAGCTAAATTTCGAGTTGACCTCGGAATTCCTTGTCAAATCTCATGGTTACCTTCAAGTAACCAAGGTCATCATTGAACAGGAAACTCAATTACTTCCATCCCTGCAAGAGTAGGTATTTAGCTCCCAAGTGAGAATTAGACCTCACTCACTTCCCGAGCTGGCTCATCTTCTAGAAGTCTATCAACAATGGAAAGCATCCACTGGCTCTTCATCAATAACTTTCCTTCCAAGTTGAAAATTTTATTTCAAGTTGTAATAAAATTTCTATTTTATTCAAGTTTATTTCTTCTTTAACTGAGAGAATTTTAGGTCAGCTCAAAAGAGAAATTGGACACCCATGGATGGCTATAAATACAAGTCAAGTGACCCTCATTTAGACATTATTATTATTATCACCATGATAATTCTTCTTTCATTGGGTTTGGATCACACAAGTCTGAGGCTGGGTCACGGATATTAGTTCGTACAGGTCTGATATTGCAGGGTTTGAAGCTCACACATGTTATGGTTTTTGGTTTCCAACCACAAGCATGACACAGGCAGATTTTGGTCACAACCGCAGGCACACAGGGTCATGTGTGTGGTTGGAGGGTTTCAGTCACACACGCATTTCTCTTTGCATGCGATTGGAAACTAGGGTTTGAGTTTTACAGTTAACTGAATATTTCATCAGTTGAACACAAATTTCTACAATTGACCGAAAGCTTTTGAATCATGGTATTGATTATTAGCATTGTTAGGTTAATTTCATGGATATTTTTTAGTTTATTTTTCTAGATAGGATTATATTTGAAGATATGGATCATTGTACTCTCTTTTGTTGAATCATTCAATGAAAATCTAATAAGAAGAATAATTTGAAATGGTTTTCCCTATAGTGGGGTTTTCCCTGATTTCCAACCAATCCTAGTGTCTCTATGTGTGAATGCTTTTCTTCTATTATTCCTTTATTTTATGCTACATTGACAATGATGTTGTTATTTCTTTATAATTGCATATGATGCTGAATAATGTTGAAAATCTGAATATTGTTATGATGTTGTGAGGTGAATTATATATGCAAATGATGAAATGCAATTATATAAAGAAAATAATAATAAGCCCTAGGAAAATTTAGCATGGTATCAGAGCTAGGCTAAAGAGAATTCATTGAGATCACCCCTATGAAGACACCATTAATGGAAGCAAGTGAAGATGGAGGATACCAAAAAGAATACTACATGTTTTAAGGAAACCCTAGGCAATTTGGTTATTAGGGTTTGATATATATTATGAGGTTAGGGTTTGGAAGAAACCTTGGAGTATGAAAAATATTTGAGATATGCAATCTATAAACACTAACATGATCAAAGTGAAGATGTTCTAGCACTTGTGACAAGTCTGATGTAACACTAGATGGGATAGTCTCAATTAGGTCATGGTTATTGATGAAGATGGTTGAAATATAATGAAGGCAACAATTTTATGTGGATAAAGGACAATCACAACTCTTGAAGGTTGGTTCAAGAGGCATATGATCATCTCTGATTTAAGATAAGTAATTTTTCAATTTATGTTGTAACTTCCTTATGTCCTTAATTTTGTTGAAGTTTATTGATCTAATCACCACTTATACATCCTACATGTATATTTCATTATTTGGATACTTTGACCCTCTTAATAAGATGTGATAAGTGGATCCTTCTTAAGGATCATTTGAGGTGCAAGAAAAGATGGTCAGTGTAGGAAGAGAAGAGATACAATTGCCCATGACAAGTGAATGATACAAAGTGTAAAGGTATCTAAATGTTATAAGTTATGTGTAGTATATTTTTTCAGCTACAATATTGCATGGCAAGGTAAACCCTAAGGTATGATGGGAATTTCACCTTCATGAATGACTCATATATGCATATGAGAGTAATTTTGATTTATGGTACATGTGATATATATTGGTTCTCTTGATATTAGACAAGTATCTTACATTTTAGACATGATGGATTTTCTAATCCCAAAAGGAAGGCTAGCACATTATTTCTTATATATCGTAGCTTGATACTATTTATAATGCTTGTAAAAAGCATGGTAACCTTGATGATAAAAGTGTAAGAATAATATTGTTATTCTGGATGTTCTTGTTGACCTTGTTCAGGTTTTGATAATATTAGTAAATTGGACAATGTGATAAATTTGGATGTCCTAACCTGATGGTTGAGTAATATAATAAAGAAGTGATTTAGTAATTATAATCTTTGAAGTGTGATGATACACCTATCAACTGCCCTGATCATATGACTCTAACCCTTGATGAAAGTTTGATGTCATGATTGTAAGTGATGATGAAGTAGTTGATGCTAACATGTTATGACCATGATGAATATATGTTTTAGAACCTGATATAGTTTGATTTCATGATCTAACAATTCTACTAATAATGACAGTATTATTATAGATAGGTTGATGACTTGAATGATGATGACTGAAGTGGCTTCTCATTCAAAGGGAGAAACTATCTATAGGATCCCTACACATATTATCATTTGCAGTAAATGTATAGAAGCTTCCTTATTGTTCAAGTAATATTTTTGCACATGAATAGTCAAATATTTGATGTTGTTAGTTTGCAACAAGTTATGGTATGAGAAAAGAAGGTTCTTCCTAGTCCAAGACCCAACCTCTGGGATAAAGGCTTAAAAATGTGGTTATAGGCCTCCCAACCACATGGAAGAAGTCTTATGAGTGTGGTTGTGCCTGTAGGTCACAAAAATTAAATCTCTATGCATAAAACTATTAGAACACCTAGAGTATGACAACCCTATATATATGGAGCAGACAATAGAAAGTCCTATGAGTAGGGAAGTTTGAATGTTTGGCGTATTATAGAGAATATGAATGTGTTGAATAAATGTTAGGGTCTAACCCTAACCCCTTTACTTATGTAATAATCCCAATGGGATGAGTCAGAGTCATAGTTAGTTAGAGAATCAATAAATCCCACATTAATAATGTAAGTGGTTGACCTGCAAAGGGACCATAGTTAGTTGTAAACGAGCCATAGTTAATAAATAAAGTGGTTAACCCATATTATGCAAAGGACCACTAGTAGTTAGGGTTTTGGATGTCATTTAGCTATAAATACTCTTAGTTAGTAAGGGAAATATCATCACGTCTTATTTTAATTGAGTTATGCTCTGTTGTAGGTTGCCCCCTCGAAGAGGCAAGTGAACATTGAATCTGTTTATGAATAATAAAATACCTCACCGTTTTTCTCATTTCATGTGATAATTATGTGTTTTGGGCTATATTACTTCATATTTCTGGTATTATGGATTTCTCACAAGTAAAGAGTATAACAATTGGTATCAGAGTGCTTTCTAGGGCCAGTGTACCTCCAATTTTAGCAGAATTTTTTTTAGGCTAGAGACATGTTTCGACGTCTTTAAACCATGGGATTTGTCGTTGAGTACATAAACTTGCGTATTTGGTGAGGCATGCACGTAAGAACTACAAGAAGTGGTCATGCTTGTTGGACTCCCTTGTAACCCCTGTAGGTGCCCCCTTGAGTAATAGTGCATTAGAAAGAACCATGCATGGATTGCACTTCCACATACCCTTGGGTATATCGGAAGCCCCCTAGGATCACCTGAAGCCTAACCCTAGATAAGCCATTGGCCTTCTTGTTGTTATAGTACACTAAGAAAAACACTCAGGGAGATTAATCACACATACAATAGGGTAGTCGAATAGTACAGCTAAGGGTACAGTCGATCCTCCTTAGTTAGCACCCTGAAATATTGGGATGAGTACTATTGTTGGACACCTGCATATATTGTGATCTGTAGGAGTTGTTACTCCTTTGCTGCCATAGTTCCCTATGTTTTCTACCTTATCTTCCAAAATCAGATCCAGTACTTGGGGTTCTGTCGTTGTCATACATCTCAGATTCAGTAGTTGGGGTTCATAGTGCAAATTAGACTCTTTGTGTAGTGATGGTTTTGGTCGTCCAGATTAGATCCAAGAGTTGGGGTTCTGTTTCCACTACCATACAACTCAGAATTAGAAGTTGGGGTTTTCACAGTGCAGATTAGATTGTTTGTGCAATGAGGGTTTTGGTTTCCATAGTCCAAATCATATTGTTGCAACACATTCGGTAGTACCAAGACCTTGGGGTTTCTGCTACCACTGTCTAGGCCCAATTTTCGCAAGACATTGGGTAGTATCAAGATTTCTAGAATTATGCCACTGCAATATTGACCAACGGAGAGTAAAACTCCTTCTGGAGTAAAAAAAAAGTTTTAGACCATCTCGAGACACTTCCAAGAGACTTAGCCCATAAGATTCAGGATGACGAACTAGTCGCACTTGTATCATTCACTTGTCAGCCCCCAAATTTTTGGCAGTCCCAAAATTTTTCCCAACATGGCTTTAAGTGACCCACACTATTAGACTCAAGAACTTTCCCTCTTTCCAAGTAGACTACTCTTAAGTAAGCTCAAAAAAATTGATCAGTGTTGGTGTATGCTAGGTACCGAATCTCAAGTTATGGTTGTAGAAAAGGAAGTCAAGAGGGTCAACCACCTTGAGAAAATATTCAACGCACTTGAGGAGAATTTTACCAAACAAATCTCACAACTAACGACCCTTATAGCAATGTCTCATAGGGAGGAGCCTAATGTTGATGCACACATAGAAGGATAATTCAGCCATCACATTCACTTCCATGGAAATCACCACTCTTCCAACCACCAAACACCCAAGCATGACATGTACAAATTTGATGGCTCTAACCCTATAGTATGGGTAGCACAAATGGAATGGTATTTCTCCCTTAATGATATCCACAAAGATGGAACTAAAATACATGTGGGAGCCCTTTACTTGGATCAAGAGAGATGGTAGTGGTGGCAATGGAATTAGAAACGTTATCTAGGGAGAGAAACTTGGAACATGTTTTTGACAAGCATATGTGATCACTTTCACCGAGAATCTAATTTTTTGGGTCGTCTCACTAAGCTCTGACAAACAGTTACAGTGAAGGACTACATTGTAGCCTTTTAACAATTCTCCATTAGAATTAATGGTCTAGGAGATGACTTCTACTTGGAATGTTTCATCAATGGCCTAAAATAAACCATCCAAGCCCATGTTCGGATGCACCACCTAGCTACTTAGTTGGACGCATGCCCCAAGGCCTTAGATGTGGAAATGACCTTAAATTCCCAATCCAATCATCCAAATTTCATCTCTAAGGCACGTCCCACCTAGGCTTAAGGCCCCACCCAAACACTTAAGGTTCAAAAGGTGTCACCAGCAGAAATGGTCAAAAGAAGGAAACAAGGGTTGTGCTACTACTGTGATCACAAGTACTCACCTGGACATAAATTCAAGAAACCAAAATTCTTTCAAATTGATGCATTAATACCAGCTTAGCAGATGAAGCCCCATCCCTTGAGGTGCCCAAGGAAGAAGCAGGGGAAACCCAAACCAAAAATCATCTCGTAAATATGCCCGATGATATGGTTATATCACTACATTCCTTAGCTAGCATTTGTTCACCTAAGACTCTCAAAATATGGATTTATTAAACATTGGCTAGTGGTATTGATTAATAGTGACATCACTCATAATTTTATCCATAAGAGAGTTGAAAAAGTTGTTCATTGCTTTGTACTGGAAATATTTAATTTCCAAGCCCTTATCGTTGATTGGGGGATCATGAAATGTGAAGGCCGTTGTGAAAATATTAAGCTTCATATGGGAGACTACCACCTAAAGACCCACATGTTTTCCATTGAAATGGGTGGTTGCAACATTGTCCTAGGTGATGAATGGCTTCGCACATTTGGCCCTATCACAATGGATTTCCAGGAGTTATATATGATCTTTAAGCATCACAGACACATTCATACATTAAGGGGACTCCTGGTAGGTGCTCGTACTATCATCAACTCACATCGAATGGAGAAGATTTTCAAAAAGGGCCATCATGGAGTAGTCGCCCAATTTAATGCCATCCAGGCCATTGAATCCACTACTCCTCATATTCATCCATATATACAACAGGTATTAGATCGGCACCAGCAAGTCTTCGACAAAGCTAAAGAACTTCCACCCTCTAGGGATGAACATGATCATAGCATCCCTTTGGTCTTGGGTGCCCAACCACCTAATGTATACCTATATCGATATCCGTTTTCCCAAAAGAATGAAATTGAAAAAATCATCAAGGAACTCCTTGAAGTTGGTGTTATCCATCCCAATATCAGCCCTTGTTCATCTCCAGTGGTCATGGTTCTAAAGAAAGATGGAGAAAGGTGCATGAGTCTGTCTTTCGAGTCCTTAACAAGCTCACTATCAAGGAGAAATTTCCTATTCTTGTTGTTGATGATATAATTGATGAACTACATGGTACTCAATTCTTTACCAAGCTAGACCTCTACTCGGGTTATCATGAAATATGCATGAAGTAGACATTCCCACGACTGCATTCCGAACTCATGAAGGCCATTATGAATTTTTAGTCATGCCATTTGGTCTCTGTAATGTTCCATCTACTTTTCAAAGCCTCATTAACTACCTTCTGAAACCATATCTCCGAAAAAATTTCCTGCTCTTCTTCGATGACATTCTCATCTACAACATAACGTGGGACAAACATCTCCAACATGTAGACTAGATATCGCAATTGCTCCGAGATCACAAATTATTTGTCAAATTATACAAGTGCTATTTTGACGTGGAATAAGTCAAGTATTTGGGACACATTGTGGGTCATGACGGAGTGAGGTTTGATAGGAAAAAGATTCAGGAAATGCAATATTATCCCCAACCAAAAACCTTGAAGAGTTTGAGGGGATTCTTGGGTCTCACGGGATACTATCACAAATTTTCCTACAATTATGGATGCATTGCTACACCCCTCACAAATCTTCAAAAAAAAAAAAAAAAAAATCATTTCTTTGGACTGATGTAGCTCAATAATATTATTGGCTCACAAACAGGCCATATTCTCTATTCCCGTATTGGCCCTACCTAACGTCACGAAATCTTTTGTGATTGAATGTGATGCTTCAAGTGCAGGTATTGGCATTATAATAATGCAGGAAGGTAGACCATTGGATTTCACGAGTCAACAACTCAGTGGAAAACATCTAGGTCAATCTAATTATGAAAAATAAATGATGGCCATCTTACATGCAGTAGACACCTGACAACCATACTTATTGGGGAAACGTTTCCAAATCCACATGAACCATCACAGCCTAAAATATTTTCTAGAGCAGCGTTTATTGTCGCCACAGAAAAATTTATGGCTTTCCAAAATGTTGGGATATTATTATGAGATAATTTACAAGAAGGGGCATGATAATGTAGTGAATAATGCAATATTGCGCCAGTTTGAGGATGATAGCACCCTTTCATCAATCTCTCTACCCATACTAGACTGGATTGACAAGGCCCACAAGGAATGGTTATCCCACCCCTCTCTTTCCCAACTCATTAATAACTTAAGAGAATATCCTAATTCCTCAGCATACTACTCTTGGAAGGATAAGATTCTTCACTACAAGGATCAAGTAGTGATATCCCAGGCCTCCACCCTCAAAACCCACATCTTGGATGAGTTGCACTCATCTCCAATCACAGTACATTCAGGCTTTCAGAAGACTTATGCTCGCACGTTATTCTTTCTTTTGGACTGGCAAGAAAAAAAACATTCTTACTTTTGTAGATGAATGTTATGTGTGCCAATTTAACAAAGGGGAAACAGTAAAGTTACCAAGAACCTTACAACCATTTCCACTCCCTGCTTCTGTCTAGATGAATGTTTCCATGGATTTCATCACTAGTCTCCTAAATTCAGGAAACAAATCAAACATCATGGTGGTTGTTGACAGACTTTCTAAATATGCTATTTTTTGTGCTCTACCACACCCATTTACCCCCACTTTGGTGGCTCAATTTTTCTTAGACCAGATATTCAAAATGCATGGCATGCCAACTTCCATTGTGTCTGATCGTGGCCCCACTTTCACTAACAAATTTTGGCAGTAAATTTTCAATCTACAGGGCACACAACTCCGACTAAGTACTTCCTATCATCCCCAAACCAATGGTAAAACATAAGAAGTCAACAAATGTTTGGAGACCTACCTGAGGTGCTTCACTTTTGACAAGAAACATCAATGGGTACAACAACTAACTTTATGAATGGTGGTATAATACTAACTAACATGAAGCCACCAAGATGACTCCATATGAGGCAGTGTATGACCAACTTCCACCTTCACTTGTTTCTTATATCCCTAGATGTTCTAAAGTACATGAAGTTGATCAAATCCTACAAAACCGTGCCACCATGATCACTCATCTCAAAGATAATCTACATGAAGCTCAGAACTAAATGAAGCAACATGCTTACCGACATCATTCTGAGTGCTCATTTCAAGAAGGGAATTAGGTATTCCCATGACTCAAACCATATAAGAAAACATCACTCAAAGAAAAGGGTTGCCAAAAACTAGTACCAAAATTCTATGAGCTTTATCAGATACTTTTGCACATAGGAGCAAGCGCTTACAAACTGACCTTGCCACCTACTTCAAAAATCCATCTGGTCTTCCATGTATCATGCCTCAAGAAATTTGTGGGGAATAATTTCAAAGTTCAAACAAGTCAACTTGAAAAGGATGAGGAAGGCTCACCTTGGCTCCAACCAGAACATGCCCTCAATACTCATGAAAGACATCTTTGCAATCACATGATCAAGGAAGTCCTCATCAAGTGGAAAGACACCTCTCTAGAAGATGTGACCTAGGAACTAGCCACTATTCTTCAGCAGTTTCCGCAGCTTTAGCCTTGAGGACAAGGTTGCCTTTGATGGGGGAGAGCATGTTAGGGTCCAAACCTAACCCCTTTATTTATGTAATAATCCCAATGGGCTGAGTCAAAGTCCAGTTAGTTAGAGAGTCAATAAGGCTTGCATTAATAATTGTAAGTGGTTGACCCACAAAAGGACCACAGTTAGTTATAAGAAAACCATAGTTAATAAATAAAGTGGTTAACCCGTGTTATGCAAAAGACCACAGTAGTTAGGGTTTTGGATGTCATTTAGCTATAAATACTCTTAGTTAGTAAGGGAAAGATCATCGAATATTATTTTAATTTAGATCTACTCTGTTGGAGGTTGACCCCTCAAAGAGGAAAGTGAACATTGAATTTGTTTCTGAATAATAAAATACCTTGCATTTTTCTCATTCCATGTGATAATTCTGTGTTTTGGGCTATATTTCCTTGTATTTCTGGTATTCTGGATTTCTCACAAGCCAAGAGTATAACAATAAACCTGTGTTTGCAAGGGACTGAAATATGCATATCTATATGTTATTTTAATTTGATCATTGATTTGATAATATTAAAAGCGTTTGACAACATTTGGCTTATTGGCTTGACTCAGTAAAGATAAGAAATATTGGCTTGGATAATTGATGATGCCCTAGAACTTTGACATGACACTTGATAGTTCATAGATTTGTTTTGATTTATGGATTGATTGAATTGAGTGATAACAAATTAGGGTTTTGATTTGATAACTTATTATTTTCCTTGATGATAGTACTATGTGGGCATAGTGACTTTCAGTGACTAATTTGTATTCAATAGTGAATCTGTATTGGCATCGTTGGCTTTGGCACATTGATTGAAGTATGAACAATTGTGATTTAGTATGCAATAATCTCACAATGAATGCAAGAAGTTTATATGTCTCATCCTTGGTGTATGCATTTGCATCTAGTGATGGAAATGATTTATATTATGATCATGAGGGTGGATTGATAAGGTGTGGCTCGATATTGTTTGGTAAATTAAATTTTGTTGACATGACAATAGACGAAGACATAACTTGGTATTTGGATGTGATCTCTACTTGAAACCTGGTCTGAAGAGTTTGTTACAGTGATATTGGCAAAAACGTCTATGACCTTCATATTAATTTTTTTTTGGCATCTAAGGCTTGATAAGCTGACTTTAGTTGATTTGATTGCATGGTGTCAATTTGTGTGAGGCTGAGTATATTGGTTTGATCAGTATAATTTTTGCAGATAACATTGTATGGTTTGAAGCAATCTTCCTGAGACTAGTATGTCTACATTGATAGTTACCTAGTAAAGCCAGGAAGATGTGTGGATCCAAACCTCTACTTCAAAGTGATCCAAGCTATGAATTTGATTTTGGTTTTATATGTTGATGGTCTATTCTTGATAGGTAATGTGCCTCTAATGTTCAAATTAAGAGGGAGTTGGCCTTTGAAGTTCAAAATGAAGAATCTTGACATGATCGATTACTTTCTGAAGTTTGGAAAATAAAATCTACATCGTGAAGGTATTGAAGAGTTTTTGGAAAGTGGAAATGCAAATCCTTGGAAACTTTGATTGAATTTTAAGAAGTTATGCAAAGATATTGTTGAACCTAACTTGCAAATCGATAATTAATTGAAGCATCGATGTTCTATGTGAACACCTATCTGTATATATATTGTTTTCATAGAAAAACTTAAGTCAATTCATGATTGAGCCACTTCATAAACATCCAGTTGCCACCAAGCACTCTTCGATATATTTTCATGGGAGAATCAATTTTTGGTTTGAGATATTTTTACTATGATATGTGACTGCATGGATGTAGTGATGTTGCTTGGGATCCTTATTGATGACTAGATGAGCACATTTGCGTGCTCCCTTAGTATGATATCTTCCATGATATTTTGGATGAAAATTTTGTAGCATTAAGCATAACCGAGGTTAAGTAGGATGTTGCTAGCATGGCTAGTTGTGAAGTAGGTTAAACAAACTCTTTGGAGAAATATTTTTGAACAAGTACTGGATGTGACAATGCCACATTACGATGACAAAGAGTGGGATACGATTGGCACAAAATCCCATATATAGATGGGATTGATATATGTTCATATATTTAGATAATTTTGTTCTACCAGACAAGATTAGGCTTGTGGTTGATTCTTCCATGAGAGGAAGGATGAATAAGGTATCTGTTACACAGAATTTGTCATTTTCCCTGCACGTCCCGTTCCATGAACCTGGAGAACCTATCCAATGAACCCTACATGCTTTCCCATCATGAAGAAACTCCTATTATGTCCCTCTTCATGAGAAAAATGATTCCCTTTTGTATCATTTCCCAAGAATCTTCTTTTTACCCCAGTTTACAATATCGAGGCTAATGACCAATTTCCTCCTCATGCCGATTTGCAGAGATTAAAACCAGGACTAGCATCGTACGACACTATTAAGCCATTTCTCAATCACGGTGATCCTATTTTGGAATTTTTTTTAAATATGGAGTCGAAGCTTCCAGGTCTAGAAGCTTCATCACATAAGTCTCGTAAATAGTTGGGTTGGATGGAGCCGAGGAAGTCAGTTTGGGATCCTTTCCCCTATTGGGATGGAACCAACCCAAGAGATAAAGCCTTCTTCCATGATAAGAAGAATCATCTCCCCTCTATCCAAGCTATATAAACCCCTCCTTTTACAAGCTTCACTAGTTTTAGTCTTAATATTTTTGGAGCTCAAATAATCAGCAAGACATCTATAGCTTGAACCTCCCTTGTTTATGATTGAGGGAGAATAGTGTGTTTGGTTTGGTTTGAGACTAAAGGGAAGAGGCCTTAAAACTTCCATTGTTGGGGTTATCCATGAGATGCTAGTAGAAGTGTGGGAACCCGGATATGTCGGAGGAGACCAACAACGTCAAGGCATTGCCTGTGATCTCTTTCTGAACTTATATGAATACAACTATTGATTAGTTTCCTACATTGAAGTGTTATATTACATTTGATGGCTTAATGTTCCTTAACCTGTTAAGTAGGTTGAATGCAATTTGTATGCTATGATGTTTGTTGTTGTTCTTTGTTTGCTTGTTTCAAGTATTCGAAGGAAGGAAACATAAAGTAGCTGGAGTAAGGAAGCAGGATCATCACCAAGAATAATAGCATTCTAAGAGGTAGGCCCTTTTATTTGATTCTAGCTTAAGGAAGTTTTCCATATAATGTTTGTTTGTGGCTAGACCCGCTCTCCTGGGCTAGAGGAATTATTTGTGTCCACACTGAGAATTTACCTGCACCACAAAGTGGCGACTCCGCTGGGGAGCCAATCCTTTTGTTTGATTGATTGTCATTTTATGGTTTTGTGTTAACTTTTCTAGTATCACCACTTCCCTTTAGTGTTCTCTGCTTTTCCTAGTTTACTACTATGAGTCTGAAATTTATAGTGGAAAGTCTGGTTTTAGCCTTTGAAATTTTTTATTTTGAATCCTCAGTCAGCACGTTTATTTTTCTGACAGTCGCGTCGATCAGCGCGAGTTTCTTTAAAATAGTCGTGTCGACCCCCTTCTAGGCTTGTTGTCAGTTAGGTAGTCGCGTTGATTCCAGTAGGTGAAGATCAGGGTTTCCCCTATGTTAGTGTTAGTCTTGTTAGCCAATCACCTGGATCAAACGTGCTTTTACTATGCTTGTCAAGACTATCAAAATCAAATTTTTTGTGTCACTAGGTTTACACAACAAAATTTTGTCATTGTTTGGTCAATCTAGAGACGAGGTCAACCTTTTGGAAATTCATTCATGTTGGTCACCTATCACACTTTTATGGAGGTGTCATAATAAAAACATGTCAGTCATCATGATCATTCCATTTAGTCTCAGGTCATTCATTAGGTCGCCAGGGTTTCCAAGGTCCATCATTTTCATGAATAAATCCAACAGTGAATGGAGCATGACAAGCAGCTCTTGGGTATTGATTTGTGAATTTTCACACATTCATCATGTTCTCCAAGGAAAATTTTAAGAACCACCCTAAATTTATATGTATAATAAATGGACTAATCCCCATAATACATAAGAAAAATGGGAGAGGCGATTTATCAACATATATATATAATAATAATATATATATATAATATATTATATATATATATATATTATATATATTAATATATATAATATTATATATATATATATATATATAATCTTTTTGGCGAATCTCTCACCAGATTATATTATCTCTGTAAAGTCATGGAAAATCATTCACTGAATTATTAAAATCTTGTAGATCTTGGCAATTTTCACTGAATAATAAACATTGTGAGTCTTGGCGAATGTTTTGTTAAAGTATGAAACCATATATGATAATAGGAAAACATATTCATTAAACTGTAATATACTAACATACATGTTTGCAAAAAAGAAACATAATTTTCTCTTCCTACAAACATTGTTGCAAGTTTCAGGCCGTGTTTGTCAAGGTTCTTACTGTACACTCTTTCATATCCTTCTATTAGTTTTGATAATATTCCAAAACAAAGTTCTTGTAGGTGTTGATCTTGACTACCAGTTTTGTTAAGGTAGGAGAGATTAATATTTTCTCTACCACTTTTGTCAAGCTACCAATTTTGTCAAGCTATCAAATTTATTCTTATTCCATAGACTCCAACTGCGAGATAAAAAAAAAACATATCAAGCTTGTTTACCCGAACACACCGACAAGTAGCAAGCCCCAACTATATAATATAAGAAAGCAGTAGGTATCCCAAAGGACTGAAGGGGATCTAATGGAAAGAAGTGACCATTGTCAGAAGCCTTCCAATCAATATATAAATGTATATTTATTATTATTTTAATTAGAAATCTTCAATTAAATAATAAAATTTAAGTACGTCTCTCCCAATCTAAATTTCTTTTAGCATAATTCACTACCTTCATACATCTTTCATTTTTTAACATCGTTGTAACATGTGGATTAATTTCCCTTTTGGTGCACAATCTCCACCTTTTAAGACAATATGGTGCAGTGGCCCAACCTCTATAGATCATTATGAAAAACTAAGAATAACAAAGAAAATGAAAGGTTGTACACACCAGAATATTTTTCAAACAACTAATCCAACATCATTACCTTAACTTTTTCATGAAGATATCATATTGAGAACATTTGAAAAATGGTGGGAAATCTGGGCAATGATTATCTGTCTTCTGCCAGGGTGTAAAAAGAGTGATAAGATTTCATTGTTTTGAATTTTTTTTTTGTTAAATTAGAAAAACCAATATTAATGGAGATATTGGTATTTTTTACTAAATTTTGTGAAGTGACTAAATCTAGCTTTAACCATTCACCTTAAGATGTTTTTTACAATATAATTTCCTAAGTCTATTTAATATCTTCATTATCATAAAAGCCAACATATATCCATCTTAACTCCATATGAATTAAGATGGATTTAAGCTCATAGAATTTCCCCTTTAAATAGGCTATGCTCACATGAATAACATGGTATTACCATGGGTCAATACCATGTGTTATCATAAACTTAGAGCTTAAAAACTACTATTAGTAATTTATCAAAATTAATAATTAATTTTTATTTTTTTTATTTTTTTTAACCATGTTAAAATTTTTAAGTGACAATAAATTACAAGATCCATTTTTTCTTGATCTACCAAGCCCCGAGAGGGATCAAATATTTTTTCACCCTATCCTAGTTTGCATATCAAGATATTTGATCCCTCTCGGGACTTAGTAGATCCAGAGTAAACATGGATCTATGTTGGTTTAATTCCCCCCTTTAAATAGGCTACATTCCACACTTGAATACCATGGGTCAATACCATGTGCCATCTTTATTTTTATAAATACTAATATTAGGGTTAATAATGTTTTTTGGCATGGTATTAATAATAATTTGGCCCATAGGCTTCACCTAAATATAAAGCTTTTTTGAGTGTTCGTAAGTAAATATTAAAAAAAAAAAAAATTATTTATTTACCATACCCTCTCATTTATTGATATTTTTATTAATTTACCATACCTCTTTTATAAATATGGTGTTTGGCCCATAGGATTAACTTAAATAAAATCTCTTTTTTGAGCCTTCTTAAATAGAAAGAGGGTTATGGACTAAATATATAAAAAAAAAGGTTTTATTTATTTACCATACCTTTATTTTTATTTTTATTTATTTACACCCTTGCATGTTTGTAAATACAAGGTGACTTATGGAGTAAATATAAAAAATAAATAAATAAATTATTTATTTACCATACCTCTCATTTATTGATATTTTTATTAATTTACCATACCTCTTTTATAAATATGGTGTTTGGCCCATAGGATTAACTTAAATAAAATCTCTTTTTTGAGCCTTCTTAAATAGAAAGAGGGTTATGGACTAAATATAAAATGAGGTTTTATTTATTTACCATATATCTAGTTTATTTTTGTTTTCATTTATTTACCATACCTTTGGAGTAAGTATAAAAAGAGGTTTTATTTATTTACTATACCTCCACTTTATTTTTATTTTTATTTACTAAGACCAAATACAACCTCCCAAACCACCTCCCATACCAATGAGTCTTTTTCATAGTTTATCCGCCCCTTTTTTTGGGCTAAAATGAAAAAAAAAATAAAAAAATTCTAAATAAAAGTTGGGATAAATATATGAAATGTGTATTTTATAAAAATTTAGCCCCTCTAAAATAAAAAACCCCTTAAATTTCACCCTTGGGCTAAAATTCGCCCCTAAAATTTACCATGATGTTCTCATGTTCATAAAGTTCCAGAAGGAGTTCTAGCACTCAAGAAAGTAAAAGGCAGCTCAGATTTTCAGTGGTAAAGGTAACTCCGTTTTCATACATGAAAAATCAATTTTTAAAGGATGGTGGGTCCCATTTCTTTTTTAAAAAGAGAAATAATTTTCCCTATATAAAATCAAGAGCCCCCAAACTTGGTTCATTTACCTCCTATTCACTCTTGAGTATCAAGCTATCCCGTCCAAGAGAGTAAAAAAGTTGGTTTCTTAGGAAAATTTGGCAAAAATCTTGAGGCGTTGTGCTCAGGAACAAAGCATTGCATTCAGAGAAGAGCTGCTATGCTCAAAAGAACTGCGTTGTTCACAGGCACTGCGCTCAGGACAAAGTGCCCAAAATTCAACCAAAACTCTCCCAAATTTCATTTTTTGGCTTGCAAGCTTAATTTCATTGATTTCTCATCCAAGAGATAAGGAAGTACACCATCATTATCCCTCACTTTCTTTTCAAAATCATCTCATGCCAATGATACTTCAAATTAGGGTTTGTAGTGAAATTTTTCATGGGAAACGATAGGGTGATAATGGCCATTTTTATTTTTGGTTTCTAAAGCATGTAAAATGTTGTCCTACACCTGCATACATGTTTAATAAACCATTTTAACCATTCAATCCATCTCAAACAAAGTTTTACCCCTCAAAAAGTAAAACCCTAGCTCATTCCTAGAGGTTTTTAGGCATTTTTCATTACAAACCCTGTTTTTCCTCTTTGCAAGAAGATCACCCTTCCACTGTTTCTTCACTCATTTTCATCAGCTTCCAAAGTTCATATCCACATTTTTCAAACCTCCTTTATCATTTTGTCAAAATCCACCTTCACATCACTTCATTTCCATTCATACCTTACACTTTATTTTTCATTGTCTGCTGCTAGGGTTTTTTGCCATCATGGAGGAAAAATATTCACCAGAGAGGAAAATACATCATAAGGGATGAAAGATCCTCAGATATGAGCCATCAAATTGTAATGCAATCAACTCCTATCATTTCATCAAACAGTGCTTCGAGGATGTACATTGCTTGGAGTTTTGCAAAAGAGTGAGTGAGGCAGGGTTTCATGAACAATTAACGGATTGGGTGGAAACTTAGCTGAAGGGTGAAAGTTCTATTGTTGCTAGTGTTGAGTTCACTTTTTCAGTGGCCACTATTTCACTTGCTATAGGCTTCCAAACAATGGTGAGTATTGGTTCAAGGGAATGAACCTAGACCTTGAGTATTATAAGCCTTTCGTAAAAACACCATACAGGGAAAAACATGCTCACATTATGCCTTTTAGATACTTATTGGAGAAATATTCCCCTTTGATGAAGATTGTCATGAAGTTATTTACATGTGAAGGGAGATTCTCTATGTTGTATGCTTATCATATTCGCCTCCTGATGCATTTCACCTCTCAAAATCCACTCAACATGTGTAACTACCTATCCAGGAGCATTTCCAAAATGTCAGAAAATATATAAGTGAAGAACAAAGAGCACCCCCCAAACTTGTTTCATCACAGTCTAATCAAAACTATTGTCCTTCACCAACTTGCAGAGAAAGGTATGGCTTGCGAAGCCTTTTTGGAAACAGCCCTGAAATGGAATGAAGCCAATGTAGCAAGTTGCAACTCCGTCTTCTAGTGTGCCAAAACAACAAATGGAGGTGGGGTCCTCTAGAAAATCATTGGATAAAACTCCAGCACCTAGACCTGAGGTGACCAGGATGTACAAGAGAGGACAATGGCTTGTGTTTGCTTCTCACAATGAGAAAGGGGCCAAGCCTTCTTCATCAACAAAGCAGGGACTGACAGTAAAAGAAAAAGACACAGTTGAGCATGAGTTTGAGCTAGTTGATTTAGAGGCCAAGGATCAGACTTGAAGCATGCAACAGAAAATCAGAGATAAAGATTATCAAATAAAGGAGCTTACAATCAATATGGAAAGAGAAAAATATGTCATTTCATTCCTCGAACATGAGAATAGTCAGCTCAAAGCAAAGGAATTGATCATGGAAAAAGAAAAAGCCAAGTTATTGCAGTAGGTTGGCAAAGGCAAAGAGATCATGGAATCAAGTGAGCATGAAGGAGAAAAAGGAAAAGGTAAGAGGAAGAGGCCAAGAACAAAGGGCCTAAAGAAGGCATTGCAAGAATAGGAAGAGCACATTTCATTGAATGAAGACCTAGACCTAGAGGATAGGATTACTCTTGAGGTTAATCAAGACAAGGAATATTGGCTCAACATGGGTGAATAAACACTTGGATAAGATGCTTGAGAAGGAAAACATAGATAATCAGTTGCTCAGACATATGGTGCACCACTACCAAGCTCAAAACATGATCGCCAATGTCAAGGTTAAGCAGCTTGAAAACAAGCTTAAAGAAGCCAAAAAATACCAAAAGGATGAGGGAAACTTGGAGATGCTTGCTGAAGCATCTATGAAGGTTTAAAAAACATATTTTTACACCTTCCATCCAATTTTGAGCAAATTCTGAGCACTTTAAGTTTTTTGAGAATTCTTGGGCTAAATTCAAAAAATCAGCGGCTCCAGAAGTGCAACGCCTTGGCTCTGCACTTTTTCCTCGAACCTCCATTTGAGGAAAAGTTTATATCTTTGGAAATGCCTTTCCATCCTCTAAAACCCATTTTGTCAGATTTCACAGAGGTGGCTCAGTTTTGGAGAAATGTGCAAAAAAGTGGCAAAAAACTAGCATTCTGGACCTTTTTTGACAGGCAGTGTGCAGAGGGAGTGACCTTGGGAGAATGGCTATTTGAAGGGCTTCCCATGGTCCAAATGAAAAAATTCAAACTGTTCTAGAAACTAGACTTGAATGGATAGTTGGCCATTCTCTCAATTTTGCATTTTGACCCCTGGAAGGCACCTGAAAATCAGCTCAAATTCGGTGTTGTGCTTCTGCACTTTTCTATGTTTTAATTTGTAAATTTCACTGTGTAAAATTTCTAGTTTCTAGTTTCACTCAGTCAAAGTCAAGATTCTCTATGTAATGGCACTAGTTTCGAGGCTAGGTGATGTAGGCATGAATAAATATACATCATAGGTTGTTTTTGATGTTTATTAGGCCTCATAAATAAAGTAAACTCCTAAACAAACTCTCCAAGAAGTGTTTGAGTTTCACCTTCTCACTCTCACCTGTTGGTTGAGAGAACATTGGAGTCAGTTCCTCCACCAAGGAATTCGACTCCTGAAGGTGGGAAAGTGGTCTAGGAGTGTTTATATGTATGATTTCTCTTCAGGAGAAGAGCGTTGAACTTTTTGTGGAGGAGGCTTGCATGTAATCATCTTTTCAGCTAATACAGAGACAGTTGCAACTATTTTCAAGGAACTCTAGCCCAGTGAGTTCATGGTGTTTGTTCTTTAGTATATTTTTTTCTAAAGGTTAAAACATTTTTATCTACATGATATCTCTTCTTTCTATGGATGCCTTACAGTGAAATATACAGAATTCTTGTTTCTCAAGCTCTGTTATCTAGTTTTCATAGTTATGTTTATGTCTTCCTAAGCTAATGAAATCATGTTTACTTATGCTCATTAGTTTCTTCTACATTTTCTCTTCTATACTACACTAAAAATATTCTAAATACATTGTGGCTTATGATATCTACCTCCTTCTCATATTTTCTTCTGCACTCCTACAACCTAGACCTATTTGTGGCTCCAACCCCTAAGTTCAGCAAACCCTAAAACCCAAATTTTCACAAACAAATATATATATCTAGCCTAAAACTGATTTGCTTTAAAGTCATATCACCGATAAGATACTTAGGGAGATCCCTCTCATGCTCAGTAGGGCTATCTACTGATATAAAGTGGTTTGAGGTTACCCTTCTTGATTTCCTTTCCAACCTAGGAAATTGTAAGGACTAACACCCTAGATCATAACCAATGTGTCTTTCCCTTCTAATTTTTGTCTCTTAGCTTGTTTTGATTGTGTTATTCCTGACTAGAAAGCTTCATTGGCTTGGTTTATGTGCTTGTTTGGTTTGTCTTTTCTTCACGTGGTTTCTTGAGTCCTTGGATGGTTTGTAGCCCTAGGGCATCTAGGTCATCATCCATTCACCTGTTTGTGTGCTCAACAAGTCAAGTTGTTAGTTAAGTTGCTCCTTGCATTTCGTTTTTAGTCCTTTTTGTTGCTTTCATTTCCATTTAACAAGTTTGAAAAGTTTCATTTGTTGATTAAGCATCTGTATTCGTTTTATCATTTCATTAAAAAAACATAATTCTAGTTTTTTGAATCAAAATGTTACATTAGTTAGCATCATTGAAGACTAAAGTTGCATCGCCATTTGCATTGGAAAAGAAATGAATTCTATTTACTATTGAAAGGACTGTTTAAAGTGTGTTTGATAGGAATGATAGGAATTGGAAAGAGTTTTTCATTATTTTGTTTTCAAAAAGTGAAGTAGTGAAAATGTCATTTTGCTTTCAATTACTTGTTTGTTGCATTGAGTGT
Source organism: Pinus taeda (assembly GCA_000404065.3). Lineage (NCBI taxonomy): Eukaryota > Viridiplantae > Streptophyta > Pinopsida > Pinales > Pinaceae > Pinus > Pinus taeda. Next base: position 118,873 of record APFE031584244.1, read on the forward strand.
TTTTTCTACTCTTATTAGTGTAAACAAATCATCGAATTGAAAGGGTCTTGTCTCATTTAGCCGCATATAGGAGTTTTTCGAGTCACATCGATAAGGCATGAAAACCGAGACATAATTTCCAGATAAACTTTAAAATGTATTCAATTAACCTAAGGCAAATTTGAAACCTAACAATCACATTTAGAAGGTCTAGGCTAGAGACTTGTTCCGACGTCTTTAAACCTAGCAATTGTCATTGGCTTCGGCACTAGACAGTGCTAGTACGGACTTGTGCTCCCCATACTATCATGTATATAAAGGGAGACCCCTCTAAATTGCAATCCTTTATCCATAGGAAGCCAAGACTACTGCCTTGTAAACGTGATACACCAAACAAAGCATTCGAGGAGATTGTTTGCCCATACTTCTCAGTTCGTCGGGAGATATTATGCAGTAATCCTTTTTGCCTAGCTTCTCCTGAGTATTCATTTCGATATTTTTGACTCCCTAAATATAAAATATCATCAAAGCGCTTGTCCTTTTGAGCACATTTCAAACAGAAAGTGATAGAGTCACCTTTGCTTCTTTCCCAACTCTTAAAATATGAAAGAGCAACAGTTTTTTTTGCGTCTTAAAAAATTGTTGCCCATGATCATATAAAATTCATGTTAGTATTTTTCTAGACCACATCATGAGTATACCTTTAAATACATTTTAAATCCTTGGAATCAATCTCTCTATTCTGGTTATTTGAGACAAAATCATCATGGTTGAACCATCAGGTTCGCCTAGTTCCTCTTCCTCTCCTCCATCTGAAAGATCGTTTGATGAGCCTTTTCCTGAATTGCCGCAATCACTTTAGGACTAAAGTGTTGAACTTGGAATTGTTCTGAGCATTCAATCTTTGTCATCTCATCCTCCCCCTCCCTCAAATACTAGGTCACTTTCTGACATTAGCTCGAAATCTCTGGATAATCCTATCCAGACTCCCGAGAGTCCGTCGACTTCTGAAGGTCAACTTGGACTGGTTGTTTATCCTCTGATTCCTTTGTTTGATCCTGTTGTGATATCACCACAACATTCATACAGTATGTACAATCAGCCAGGTATTCCTTTGGAATTATCCCCTTTAATATCTTTGGTAGTCTGTCATCACCTATTTTCACCCATGGAATCAGAAGGTGAAATCCCAATCTCCTCTCTAGGACACTCGAAGGTTTCCACTCCATGCACAATCGAGGAGCAGGAATATCATTTCCCTCCTAAAGGTTTCCCTTACACGGGAAGCATTCCAACCAGTGTTCATCCTAAGTTATCGCATCATTACGTGACTTTAGTTCAATTGGTTTCAGGTATGCCTACTGCCTCATCGCTATATCACAACCCTATCTGGTTGTGTGGTGCTATGCCCCCTATCTGGTCATGTGGTGCTATGCCTACCTTAGGTCCATTCATTCAGAACCTAACCTCCCAACTAATGGTGCATTCTGCAGTTACTTCAATTTCAGTGCAACCCACCATTCCAAATCCTCTTGTTTCGTCGGTCCAAGTAACCTGTCTGGTTCAACCGATGGTCTCGAGTCATCTCTTTGTCAGTTCTTCGATTCCTCCAGTAAGTGGACAGGTTGTGCCACTACTTGGGGGGGGGAATTTTAAATGCTTCTATGATGTTTGGCACAACCAATGTGATTGGCTTACAAGCTCACATGGTTGGAATCATCCAGCCCTCTTCGGGTGCCATTCTAAACCTTGTTGATCCTGCTAGATCGAGTAATGTCTAGTACCAACAGCCAAACCCTGTTGGTCCATCTAAGTCAAGTAACGTCCAGTACCAGAAGCCTAATGTGGCTCAAGTTTAGTACCAACCTCCTTATGCTCCATATGGTTCACAAGATATGGTTAATCTGCCTTACATCGCTCAGCTTGAACTTTATGTCCAGCCTGGTCAATCTGTCGCACCTGGTAGATATGGCCAAATACAATTCATGAACTTTCAAGATGTCACTCCAAGAACTATTCAAGTACCCTTGCAGCAGAAAGGACAAATTTTGTAGCAACAAGGGCAACCTTCGTTGTAGCAAGGGTAGATAATTCCACAACAAGGACAACTGCAACAATCGCATTGGAAACCCTCGCAACGTTACATCAAACCATGCAGCCGCAAGTGTAGTATGTGTCGAAATCCTCCCAACCTATGCCTTCACAAGGTCAACCTCTACAACCACAGGGACAACCATTACAACCTTGCAGCAACAAGGTCAACCTAGGCAACAGCAACCCTTATACTCATATTAACAAGGTCAACCTTTGCAGGGGAGAGGTCAGGGTCAAGTCCTATAGTAGCAGGCCCAAAACCCTTATGTCTAAGAGCAACAGGCTTAGAATCCTTTTGTCCAAGGGCACCAAGTCCAAAATTCTTTTTTCTAAGGGAAGCAAGTCCAAAAGCCTTACATCCAAGGGTAGCAGGTTCAAAACCCTTTTGTCCAGGGGAAACAGGTTCAAAACCCTTTTGTCTAGGGGAAACAGGTTCAAAACCCTTATGCTCAAGGACATCAGGTGAAAAATCCATATGTCGAAGGCCAGGAAGCTCAACAACCTTTTAACCCATATGTTGCTTATTGGCAGCCTATGGCTAGACAGTTTTAAGGCTTTCAAGGTCAAAATCCTCCCTACGGGAAAGGTAACTTACAATGGGGGAAAAATCAATTGTTGTATGGACAAAACCCTCCACTATGGGGACAAAATCCTTACCAACAAGGATGGGTCCCACCAGTTAGGTCTGCTTATCAACCTCAAATGCCTATCAATACCCAATTGTCGTTCTTGGCTACACTGGAATTGCCAGATGTGTCTAGACTCATGAATGACCTGATTCTTCATTCGCCATACTAACCTCCAGTTCCATCCAAGATCCCGAGCGATTGTCCGAAGTTTGAAGGAAAATCGAAAGAGGATCCATAAGCCCATGTGATGACATATCACCTCTGTTGCTCCTCAAATTCCTATGTTGATGATTCCATTCGTCTTCGACTTTTCCAATGAACTTTTACAGGTGCTGCAGCCAAGTGGTATATCGAGCTACATCGAAATACCTATCATGACTTTAACACTCTTGCCATGGCCTTTCTCACACATTTCCATTTGTCGATTCACTATGAAAATGGCACCCATCTGCTAACATCACTCAAGCAAGACACTACGACCCACATCTCTGATCACATCCATGAATGGAGACATAGGCGTTGCCTGATTAAGTTTGAAATTGTTGATCAGTTGTTGACCGAGTGGTTCACCAAATCATTCGTCAGCAAAATTATTAAGGACATAGTTATGGGTGGATGCATCACTGTGGAACAAGCCATCGTGCATGCCTAGTATCTAGACCTCCTCGATTCAAAATCTGGCACGTTATATGATATGTTACCCGATGTGCCCAAACCATCATGTCATATAACGACATATAAGTCTCTGGCTACACCTCCTATTGATGGATTAATTGGTTCAGTGACTCAGACTCCGGCAAAATCTTCTTCCAAACATAAGTCAGTCTCCAACACTGCTTCCAATGATTCCTCTCACAATTCATCTGGCCCTGGTAAAACCTCAGAGGTTCACGCTGTCCAGTCTACCGCAGCCTACAAATCCTCTAAAGGTAAGAAGAAAGGCAAAGGAAAAGGTAAAGCCAATGCCCCAAAACAGGTCTGTCCTAAGTCGTCTACTAGTGATGCTTCCCAATGGAAGCCCAAATATACATGCCTCATCTTTGAGGAGGATCACTATACTAAGGATTGTCCCAGATGATCTGAAGTTAGTCGTTTGCTCAAAGGGACCCCAACTGTCTTGAAAGAGCCCCTTTTCGTCCCAACAAACCCAAATGGGAAACTAGCTTCAGTCATCCACTTTCTTAGGTTCACAAGTGTTCATGATGAATACACTGATTAATGTGGCTACCAGGTCAAAATATTATCAAACTCCTACCCCGACTGCAGGGAAAGAGAAAGATGGTACCCCTTCTTCTTCTACCTCGTCCAGTCCAGGTCCTCTCCATATAGAGCGACCTAATCCTAATTCCAACATTTGACCACCTTCTCGAGGTGTGTTACGAAAGTCCTCGTACAATCCAAATGCTCGAGCCGCTCAATATTATAACATTGTTGAAGATTTGGCTCAAGGTCCATCAACTATGTCTGCTCTCGAGGTCCTTCAAAGCTATCCTTCACAGTAGAAATCATTATTGTCGACTATTTGGGGTATTGATCTAACTGAATCTAATCTCATTTGTTTTGATTTGGAAAACCACGTTCCACCTTTACCTCATTAGATTTCCTTTTTCATTCAGGTGATCATAAATGAGAAAACCATTTGGTGTCCTTTCCATTACTTTGGAGGGCAAGACAGTACAGGTTGAAGTAGAGATCATTGACATTAATCTTAACTACAATCTTCTACTCAGATGGAGATGAACACATGCCATGCATGTTGTAACCTCCTCCCTTTTTTGTGTGATTTGTTTTCCCCTTCAAGGGAAGCTAGCCATAGTCAACCAACTATCCTTCTTTGCCTCTTCCTCCTCGGATGGCGATGTTTTATATGTTAAGCACACCTTATGAGAGTGTGGGGGAAGGACTCTTTAAAGATCTTGCCTTGATGGGTATTTTTCTGCTCACACCTCCTCATGTTGCCTCTGTCAACATTATCTTTGTCAAGTATGATCCTTGGGTCATTCCCTCACCAGATCTTGTTGATACATGGGGTGAGGTTATGTTACTAAGTGATGCCAAAATTAACTATGTGGAGATTTTTCAGCTTTGAATTTGGTATCCTCTGATCATTTTGTTTCGAGTTCATCTCTCAACACATCTTCTCATTCCCCATGGCCTGGTTCTGGCTTGGCAGTCATGTTTATGTGTCTTGAGAAGTTATCTTCTCCATTACCTATTGACATGTCAGTTTCTCCTAACATTGTCAAGATCTTTCACTTGAGGGCACCTTTATCTGTTCATAGATTCAAGTTTTTTTTCTCCCTCCTCGAGTTTTTACCAATTTCCCATGGGGTTTCCATCTTATAACTCGTAACCCTCCCTCGCCCAGGGGGCATGGGGGCACAATCTTATATGAGTTCTACTCTATTATTTGGCCAAGTCGATGCTTACTCATCATGTCAATGTTAAAACTCTGGTTTTCATTTGTGTTGATTGATTACCCAAGTCTGAGCATGGACTCCCCCAACAAGTACTATGCCTAGGTCATCTTGCATGGCTACTTTTGTACAATAGTGTGTTATTCATTTTTGTGCAGTGTGGTTTGGTATGTTGTTTTGCAAGTAGCTTTCCTACTTATTATGTTTCTACCTGCTTTATAGATGTTTGTGTCTCCTCACATCAGTTTTGTTGATGGTGCTTGTCATAGTACCTGGAATCTATCATTCGCGGCATGGGCCATTTATCACCCCCATGGTGAGTTGATTGATCTTCAAGGTATTTGTTTGGGTTGAACAACTAATAACATTGCTAAGTATAGCGCAATTATCGAATTGTTGTTAGAAGCTATCGCTCTTGACATCCAGGAATTAGCTATCAACCTTGATTCACAACTCGTTGTTCTTCAACTCAATGGGAAATATTCCGTCAGAAACCCTCACATATTGAGAATGTATCTACGTATTCATCTATTGGAGAGAAATTTTGATTACATTACATATCATCACATTCCTAGGCATATGAATACGTTGACATATGCATTAGCTAATTATGTGTTGGATAGACATTTGCGAAACATGTGAAAAATAAAAAATAAAACATTTGTACCATAGTAAGCCAGGAAATATAGATATATATGTGTGTGTGTGTGTGTGTGTGTGTGGATAATGTTTGTCATACATCAAAACCCCAAAAATTAATGTGTGTTCAAATACATCCGTGGCTCATAGGCCTTATACATCTATGGTTTGCATGCCTCAAAAATGTAGAATGCAAGACCCATGAACTACTCGGCATGGTGCTCATGGTAGAACGTAATTTCTCATACTACATGAGTCAAGAGTCGGCGGATCTGGTCTGATACCCCCATTGTGTGCCTCTAATACTAGCGTGGGATGTCTCCCACCCGGGCATACTCTGGGATACCGTGGATCAATCCCTCAAGGTTCCGCGCAATCTTCTCCTCATTATCAATTCCTTCCTGATAAGGAGAGATATCGAACTACTGAGCAATGGGCCTGGCAATCAAGGACATCTTGGTAGGACGCTCTAGTCCCACATCTTCATTTACAAAATCAAAATGTCATGAATGCATGTATTATTAAAAAACAATAAAAAATTAAAAATTAAAATTGTTTGTTTTTACCTCCATCATCATAATCTTCTCCCTCTAGGAGTGGCATATCTTGATCGTTGCAAAATTTGATACTGCTATAGGGCCAATCCTCTACTACGATTAGCTATTGTCGTAGCCACGAGAAGAAGGTGGGCTTATGTGACATATGTTGGCCCCCAATAATCCTAGGCACCAATGCACACCAACGGACCATCCATGGGTCTCGTGGCAATGGCGGTTCCACCTCAGCAAGCTGGCAATGAAATAGCAAGACCCGCTCCAAAAATAAGGTCACTAGAAGAGAACCATAACATGAATACTTCAGATTTCCCGCCTTTGCATTTGATAGTTGGTGCTTCATTTTTACCTTCATGGCTTCTACCCAATTGAAGATAGTCGGTGTCGTAAAGTCAATAGTATACTGAAACTTCGACTTGTTGGACTCATGTTGTGCTTGACCCCGAACCACTCTGTTGATGGTCAACAGAAACACCCTCAGCACAAGATCCTAAACACTCATGATCTATATCTTGTCACTCTTTGATTTTAGTGCTTCTGGGAAGTGTTCTACGAGCAACGTATTCACACTTGCCCCAATAGGCCTAGACCCATATAGATTGACTGGTTCCCATCTTCACGATAGTCCTGTGATGAAATAAATGTCAGAAATTTCCAACTCCAATTCTTGGTCTCGGATCATAAAAGCTTTCTGATTGACATCCTAGAGACTGATCAGATACCGTAGCAATTCGGGTTGAGCCCGCAGACCTGGTCTAAGGAATAATTTGAGGAGCCCACAGTTCCTCATGGCATTCAAGCAATTTGGGTTTGCCATTGCTTGTGTATCAATGTCCTCATGCTTGCGTTTCTTCCAATCAACCATTTTTCGTGATGTTTTCTCTACAAAAACCATAAAATCAAGTCAATAATCATACTTGGCTAGATAAATTTGGACCAAATCAGAGAAATTGGGTAAAAACTTGATACTTTTGTGTTCACGACTGTTTTAAAAATAGTAGTGTAGACGCCATGCTTAACAGTGTTAATAACCCTGGATCGGCAGGCTTACGTGCCCAGAAATCACGCCGACCGAGGGTGAATTCTTTTTGCTAAATCCTCCTTAAGAAATCCAAAAAATAGTTAAAAACAGGAAAAATGAGCATTAAAATGAAGCTAAAGGTATTGGCTCTTACCTGCAACTAACAGATTGTTGAATGGCCTCCCTGATATCTCATAATCTACTCTTGAAAATCTAAGACACAAGTGTACAAAAAGGGACCATGTGGAGTCTTCTTTTCTGTGTCTTTTTCAAACTCTCTAAATATGAAAAAGATACTGAGTTACACCTTTGTCGGACTCGTTAAAACGTTAAACGACATTGGATTCATTTCCATGACGAACATGAGTTTCTCCTTCCTAGAGATCATTAAACTTACTAGGTTAGATTCGTCTAAAGGATGAACTTACATGCAAACACATGTTATCCCCTTCAAGATTGCGATAAAAAATAATTGGGTTACCTATCAGAAATGGTGGGGGGAAATGGGAAATTATATTAATTGTGTTAGTAGCTCACTCTTGAACATGACACTTTCTGTTTCGTGTCGGGTTGGGATATCCCCCTTTTCGTCATTGACCTTCCTAGTTTGGGTTGTTCATTTTTGCCTTCCATTTGATCTTTGCCACGTCATCATGACCACTAATCCTATGGATCCAAAAGCTGCCAAAGTCTAGAGTCATGTCACCGATATGTTCAAGAATTAGTCCTTCTACAGTTACACTTACTCCTGATTCTCTATAACATCTGAAATAATTGCATCCTTTTGTCTTGTGTTGATGATGTGGGTTACATCATGGCCCTCCTTTGGCACAGTCACTTCCTGTCGACTTCAGCTCATTATCCAGGAAGTTGTCCAAGAGACTCCCTTCCAGTACCTTAGAGCTTTCATGCCCTAATGGCAAGTTCTTCACACTAGATGACAAGTTCACATTATTGGCTTTTGATCACGTGATTTCACTGGTGTTCGACTTTAGCTCCTTTATTCACATTCCATGGACTGTGCTACTAGTACCTTGAGAGACATTGTCATTATTGGTGGCTTCTCTCGCACTTGTTAACGGTTCACATGATTGAAAAATAATCAAGCAACTTTCTAGCATGTTTGACTTCAAGACATTCATTCACATGTTAGGATTTGTATATCTGGTCATGTTGGAGCATAAGACCCTGGGCTTAGATTACACAAGTCCAGGTTGCAAGACAATGTGACATGATCATGTAGATATACATGTCTCTTTCAGATGGATGGCTACGGCCATACCATTGAGTTTTTATATGTGATCCTTCTCATTATTGGATGGTTGAAACCATACTTGGTTTCAATATGATCTTCTCTTTTGGATGGCTACGCCCATGCCTTGGATCCATTTACATTATCATTCTCTAGATGGTTGTGTCCATACCACAATTCATGTATCATTTTTCATAGTTTTTAGTGATGTATATATATTTATGCTTGCTTGCAAGTTTTCCGACGACATACTCTAGTTCCCCACATCTACTTGTAAATCATTTCAACCCTCACTCTAGTTCGGCCTTCATGCTTTACGGGGCATATGTTTTCATTGTCCCTGCACTCCCCATTCCACGATCCTGGAGGACCTCTACAGTGAACCATACATGCTTTTCCATCATGAAGAAACTCCCATTATGTCCCTCTTCATGAGTAGAATGATTCCCTTTTTCATCATTTCCCAAGAATATTTCTTTTACCCCAGTTTACAAGACCAACGCTAATGACCAGTTTCCTCCTCGCGCCGATTTCCAAAGATTAAAACCAGGACTAGCGCCGTACGGTGCTACTAAGCCTTTTCTTAGTCGTGTCTATCCTCTTTTGGCAAGTTTTTTAAATATGGAGTTGAAGCTTCCAGGTCTAGAAGCTTCTCCCATGATAAGAGGAACCATCTCCCCTTTATCCAAGCTACATAAACCCCTCCTTTTACAAGCTTCACTAGTTTTAGTCTTAGTATTTTTGGAGATTGAATAATTAGCAGGAAATCTATAGCTTGTAGCTACCTTGTTTATGTTTGAGGGAGAATTGTGTGTTTGGTTTGGTTTGAGACTAAAGGGAAGAGGCCTTAAAACTTCCATTGTTGGGGCTATCCATGAGATGCTAGCAGAAGTGTGGGAACCCAGATATGTCAGAGGAGATTAGCAACATCAAGGCATTGGTTGTAATCTCTTTCTAAACTTATATGAATACAACTATTGATTGATTTCCTACATTGAATTGTTATCTTACATTTGATGCCTTAATGTTCCTTGACCTGTTAAGTAGGTTGAATGCAATTTATATGCTATTAGGTTTGTTGTTGTTGTTTTTATGCTTGTTTTAGGTATTCGAAAGATGGAAATGGAAAGTAGCTAGAGTAAGGAAGTAGGATCATCACCAAGAAGAATAGCATTCTAAGAGGTAGGCCCTCTTATTTGATTCTAGTTTAAGGAAGTTTTCCATAGATTGTTTTTTTGTGGCTAGACCTGCTCTCTCGGGATAGAGGAATTGTTTGTGTCTGCACTGAGAATTTACCTACACCACAATATCCTTTTGTGATACACACACACACACACACACACACACATATATATATTTGATGTCCTATATGAATAGGATATTTTTGCTATTGAGACATGATGATGTGTTTCTAATCTACAAAGAGTAAGACTGATCGAGAACACTAATCCAACTCCTCCCCCTTCTTGAGCTCCCAAGGTGAGGAATTGAGCTGTAGGGCTCCTTGGGTTGAGGGATCTATAGAAGATAGGTTATAATCCCTATTTATTACCCATAAGGTCATAGATGTTGCTCCCCTATCTTGGTCTATGCAGAGCATACCTTAGTTGGCATCATACCCACAAGTTGGGCTTGTTGGGAATACTACTTCCCATCTAGCCAACCGGTTGAGAGAGTGCTTGTAAGTGTACAACCCAAGTTAATTATGATGAAAGTGTTCTACCACATGACTACTGAGTGTCATTGTTGGGAAGTTAAAAAAAAATTAGGATGGTTGTGATGCTTAACTTGTATAGCAAGTGGTATCTCGCCCATCAATTGCATCATGGGATGGTTGTGATCCTTGCTTGCTAAGTGGTATCTCACCTACTGGTCAATATGGGGTGAGAATGTCTCATATAACCCTCCCCACTATCACAAACATGAGGTGAGAGTGTCCCATAAGGCATTCCTCATTATCTTTGGATTCCAGGTTAAGACTAAGCTCACAATGTGGTTTAAGGTTGAGATGTGCTCCCTGATGTTAATGTCTCCGATGTTTCCCGGGTAGTAGCATTGGGATCCTTGTTGGCAATGATTCCGGGTGGTAGAAATGGCTCCCTGATGGATAGAGGGTAGTAGCCTAGGCTCCCCTCTGATGTCAAATTCTTCTTCTTTTAGATTTGAGAATGTTCAACATATAAGCACAGACAATTAAAAGATAAGTAAGGATAATCAAATATGAGCAATCATGACATCTGATGACGAGATACTTGATATAGGTCATGATTTGATGAGAAGATTCTTGTGATGATTACGTGATGCAGTTGGAATTTCTCCCTAGCTGAGAGGGAGTGTTAATTTGACACCTCAGTGACAAATTTCAATCATGGGATTAAAATCCTCCTTTTTAGAGGACCAATTTTGACTATTGAAGTACTCAATTTGGACAAGGAAAGTGTACTTTTGAAGAAAATTCCACATGTGCACAAAATTTCAAGTCGAGCCAAAAGAGAAATTGGACGCCCATGGATGGTGATAAATACAAGTCAAGTGACCCTCATTTGGACATTATTATGATGATCATCATCATCATTCTTCTTTCTTTGGGTTTGAATCACATGGGTCTAAGGTTAGGTTATGGAGATTAGTTTGTACAGGTGCGAGATTGTAGGGTCTGAAGCTCGCATGTGTTTTAGGGTTTTTGGTTTCCATCTACAAGCATGACACAAGAAGATTTTTGTCACAACGGTAGGCATGCAGGCTCATGCGCGCAGTTGGAGGGTTTAACCCGCACACACATCTCTCTCTACATGTGGTTGGGACCTAGGGTTTGAGTTTTAAAATTGACCCAAGATTTTGTTAGTTTACCGCAAGTTTGGAAAATGACCACAGACAATGATAATTGATCACAAGATTTTCAATTAGGGTTTTGTTTAATAGCATTATTGGGTTCATTTCATGTATGTTGTTTAGTTGATTTTGCTAGAAACGAATATAGTTGAAGATATGGATCATTTTACCATGTTTTGTTGAATCATTCAATGAAAATATAAGAAGAAGAAGATTTTGAAAGGTTTTTCCCCATAGTAGGTTTTTCCCTGGTCTCCAGCCAATCCCAGTGTCTCTATGTGTGGATTATTTTCTTTTATTGTTCCTTTATTTTTTGATTCATTGATGATGATGTTGTTCTTTCTATATAATTTCATATGTTGTTGAATAATGTTGTAAATTTGAATATTATTATGATGTTGTGGGGTGAATTCTATATGTAAATGATGAAATGAAATTATCTAAAGCAAAGAACAATAATCCCTAAGAAAATTTCACACTCCTTCGTGATCTAAAGTTACAAAACCATCTCACATGCTTCCAAGTATTGTTCGTAGATCTTACTGTGGACCTTCATTTAATACACCCTTATATCAATGTCCACTTGTATCACCTAAAATTCAAAACATTATTCAGAAGATCGATGGATTATCAATATCAGGAGATCACCCCCATGCATATGAAGTCTCTGAGGGAAGTGTTACATCATCACTAAAGATATTTGGCATTCTAACTACAGCTCAAAGTGAGAAATTAGGAGTAAAACCCTTCGAGTTTTCACTGGACACACATGATCAAAAGAAACTTGTTTCGAGTTCTCATTCAAAAACTAGTGATTCAATTATTACTCCTAATTCCCCTCCTCCTACACCTATCATCACTCCAACCACTTCTCAGTCATCTCAGACTCTTCCTTCCACAACCTCATTTACATCTCCTTCTTCAACTCAACTTATAGTATCCTCCATTTTTACCAATACAACATGTTCCTCATCACCCACTATCTCGTCATTTTCCACTATAACTTGTGCAATCCCTGTGATTACCATAATGGCACAGAGTCCTTGGGAAACCCTTGGAGTGGTGAATGTTGAAGGTCAACATTACCCTCTTCCTAAATACCCTAAATGATGGTTGTCTAAATTTAATTCTGATAATGGTGTTCCTCCTAAAGGACATATTGATAATTTTATGCTAGATATCAATTTAAAACATGTTTTAGAAGAAGATGCAGTATCTAGATTTTTTATTCATACTTTTGAAGGGAAAGTCGCTTCCTGATATTTATCTCTACCCACTAACTCCATTACCTACTGGGATACTTTTGAAGATGTATTTTTAAATAATTTGGTGATGACAAGACACCAACTTCATTAATAATTTAATTTTCTAATATTAGGATGGGTATTGATGAAATAACAAGAGATTTTAATCCATGATTTAATAAAACTTTGAATAAGATACCAAGTACATCCAAGTCAGGACAAGATGTTCAATTTGATTTCTTTATTGGAGATATTCCTTCTTCAATGGCTATATTTGTGGATAGATATTAAAGACTACTCTCACAGATAATATGCAAGAAGCAATATATGCTAAGAAACATATACTTTCCCTTTCCAATAAAGGCCCTGCTAAAGAAAATAAAAATTCCTCTTAGCCAGGTAAATAGGTCACATTTAAGGAATATAAGAAGAAGAAGAGCACACATGGTTATTTGTATATGAAAGGCCTTCAAAATGTTATCAAAACTCAGTCAAATGAGGTTGTTGATCTAAAAAGGAAAGTTGTGTAAGAATCGTCCTCAAGAAGACCTTATATACCATTTAGAAGGAATAAAAAACTCCTCCTTCCAGAAAAATTTAAGCAGTTGATGAAGAAGAAGATGAACCACACCAAACTAAAGATGAAGAGTAGAAAGAAGAAATAATTGATGCTAATGTGACGGGGTTACATTGGAACCTTATCATATAATGAGAAAGAAGAACTTCATGTAACTACAAGAAGCAAAAGTGTTGGAGGTACACCTACTGCTAAGCAAAGTCCTGTTGCAAATGTTTTTACATCTAATAAAGGTTCTCCTACAAGTCCCTCTTCTTCTCCGTCAAATAAGAATCCTACTCCTAACTCTCTACCCCGTGCTACTAAAAGCACCACTCCAGATAAGTTCACTCTCAAAATTCTTGTAATTTACGATAGTAAAGAAGATAATGTCATAGAGGATATGAAGAAGACCAAGGCTAAAATTTCACCTTATGAAGTTATGAAACTAAAACCACAGCAAAATATTTTATTAAATTCTTTGATGCTACTTCAAAATATCCACTACTAACTACTATTGTGATTACTAAAACTAAATCTAAGCCGAAGCCTCCTTCTTGCTCTAATAAAATGAAACAAGTAGATGAAATTCTCATAGGTGATGTATCTAATCCACATACCCCACCTTTTCTATTGACCTTGAGACCTTTAATAGAAAAGTACATAATTATTTGGTTGATTCTTGCACATATTCTAACATAGTGCCATATTTTGTTTACTTGAAAATTAATGCGAGGCCCTAGGAATCCTCCACCAAAATTGTACAACTTAATAGAATTAAAGTCAAGGTTTTAGGTGAACTAAAAAATTCTTAATTAAATTATCTTTTCAGGGTAAAATCTTTGACATCATTGATATTGCAATAGCTGATATCCATAAATCCTATGGTCTTCTTTTGAGTAGAGATTGGTCAGAAAATTTGAAGGGTTGATTTGAAACTGATTGGTCCGACCTCTGCTTTCCATACAATGGCAAGCCAAATCAAATAAGACTCGATCAATAAAAACATATGAAACACACTGCCATTGAAATGGAAGAGGAAAATGAACCTATCACATTATGAAAAATATCTTAGGAAATTATTGTGCAAAATCATATTTGGGAAATTTCATAGCATTGTTATCTCATTTTTCATCTGATACCATATCCTCATAAATTGAAAATTTTTCGTAGTGTGACACATCTCATTGTGCAAATATCATAAATTCCCCTGTAAATAAGCATGTCAAAAATAAACTTTGGACTATGTATTTTGATGGCTCAAAGTCTAATGATGGTGTTGGTGCAAGGTGCATTCTGATAAACCCCAATGGAAGAAAACCATACTCACTTGGAAACTTGAGTTTGAATGCACAAATAACATTGTTGAGTATGAAGCATTTGTGCAAGGACTAAGAAAGGAAATAAGCCTGGATGCCAAATATTTAAAAGTTTTTGGTGACTCAAAATTTGTAATCAAATAGGTAAGGAACACTATTCATTGTGTTTCTATTCACTTAAAACATTATCAATTTCTTATACAATAATTGGCTTCTCATTTTCTTGTATTCAATATCAGTCCCATCCCAAGATTATAGAATGCAAGTGAAAATATTTTAGCAAATGTTGACCCACCTGAAGATTGTGTCCCATATTGTTTTTCAATTAAATTGATATTCAAATTCTCCATACTCAATAATATCTCCACTGGAGAGTTTTCAATGATGATGAAGACATCATAAATTTCCTCACTTTAGAGGGAACATATGATGATCAGATCATTGATGAAGACTCTCGTGACAAAGAATTAAACAAATAATCGACTGAAAGTTGTAAAAGTTCCAAGAAATTTGCTACTGCTAATCAAATCAAACTGAAATCAAGAGACAAAAATTTCTTCTACTATTCTGCTGGAAGGAAAACACACAATAGAAACACATGCAATAACACGCAACCATCAAAATACAAGAAACACAATGATTTTACAGGGGAAACCAACTAAGAAAAAGACCTTCGCCACTCTGCATTAATTCAAATGAGAATATGGATCAATTACAATGTCTTTCTTCAATCCTGAAGCACACCCTACATTGCAATTATGATCTCCTTCTCACTAACCTACTCTGACCAACACTTAGCCAAAATAGTCCTATGTTATCCTTCTATTTCCTTGTGCAATCCTTGAGGAAATTATCCCCTAAAAAATAGGAGAATTCCCTATTCTCCTTGTGCAAATACTGAAGGACTTGATCACCTGCTCTGATGCAAAACCTGTACACTTAACTAGTATACAATAATAAATACATTGATGCCTTTTTCTTCCACTTAACTAGGAAATTCGTATTCCATGCATGACTAGTGCTATTTTTATTAAATTAATCAGTTAACTGATAGATCAGTGAGTTAACAACAATTATACTACTCAACTGAACTCCTACTGACTCTATTCTAGACTAGAGCTTTGATAGTTGAGTTTAACTAACTATAACTCCACTATATTGCTAGATTTTAACAATCAACTCATGCAAAACTCTACTTCTAGCCTACAAACTCAAATTTACTTATTTAACTAGGAGACAAGGCCATGTCACTCCAACTAACTGCAATTCAAGTCATCCTATTGATGTGGAAAATCAAATTTCTCCATTTGAATAAGGCACAAGTCAAATGAAGCCTTTTCTTGCTACAATTTGACACTCCCTCTTAGCAAGAAAATGTTTTTGCACAAACCCAATCCTTCTCCAGTGGAATGTACTGTAAAAAAACTAATACTCCCTCTCACTATTGTTGTTTCTAGTGCAACAGCTACAACTGAGAAGCATCCAAAATATTGGATCATTTGTGTCCCTGACCTGCAATTGTCTCCTGAGTCTCTGACTACTACTAGCTGCAATTGTATTCCAAGATATGACTACATTAACTGACATTGATCCTTCTGTTACTAAATATTGTGGGCCCTTATAGCAATGGTAATGATCCATGAGAAGAGTATACTACAACTGTTTCTACTCTCCTATGTGTTATCCTCCACAATATCCCAAGGCTAAGAAGGGATATCAAAGGAGGTAACCTCAAACCAAGCTTTTAGTTTGGTAGCTAACCCTACCAAACAAGAGAGGGCTCTCTCTATGAAATCATAACCAAAGGTTGACTGGAATGTAAAAGAATATTAGGCTAGATATGTTAGGCTTGAGTAGGTTTTGAGTTTTTAGGGTTTTGATGTTGGATTAGGGATGAAAACCAGGTAGCTAGAACAAAGTATCAAAGGGTTACAACAACAAATATATAGAGGAGAAAAGTAGAAATACTTTTGTGATGGATTTAGGGTTTTTTGGGTGTAGTGTAGGGTTTGAAAGAGTAAAAAGGTCTTAATGAGTATGCACACCATGAATTCATTAAGTAAGAAGTAAAATTACACAAAATGATATTCCCATCAAAACAGAGTTTTTATGAAAAGAATTATGCTTATAAACTTTAAGAAAAATCACTGCATAAATAATATATGGAAAGGAAAGACGTATATCATTCATATAAAACTATAACAAAGAAAATACATCATCACAAACTCATCACACATGAATTCCTAGATAATAGATGCAACTGCTCCTTTGATTTCCTGAATAAAGATTTGAATTACAAGCTACAATTGTTCCCACCTCTAATGTCCAACCGGTTCTATGACTGAAAACTAGATAAATATAGACCAAAACCATTTTCCCTATTAGAAAATTATATATTATAGAACAATGAAACACATAAAATATATTATAGAAATATAAACACAGAAAACACATCAAACAAGAGAGACACAGATATACATGGTTCACCCAATTTGGGCTACTTCCACGGAGAAAAAACAAGTCCTTCTTTCCTTTTATATTATCCAACAAACTGAAGAGATACAACCTGCATCAGATCTGTTGTAATTCCCTCTTTGATCTCACGCAATCTCCTCTCTCTTTCTCACTCAGAATACAAATCTACATAGACGCAATACAATTCCCTCATATATAGCGAGGGGTTGCCTTCTAAGGCAAAAAACCCTAAATTAAACATAACTTCTACCGTCAGATCTCTGCCTAATGAATGGCCCAGATTGAATATGAAATTAAAACATTTTACAAGGCAATTTTACATCGACGTCGTCCCCCCTAGACCCCCCTGGCGGCCAACATTTTACAGGCAGCGTTGCCACCACATTACGAACTAGGGTCCAATGTGGTGATACCTCTAAATAAAGAAGATAATCAGGCTCCACACCCAACAATCTCCCACTTGGAGACTATTTATAGCAACTCCACCACTGCTTCATTTGCTGGATAATGGATCCAATTTAGATCTGGTTGTTTCCCATCTCCTTCATCATACTTGAAGACCAATTGAAACTTAGTAGAATCTCAGTTTCTCCCTAGTTACAACTTTTGTTGACATATCTGTAGGATTCTGGCTAGTGTGTATCTTTTACAACTTCAACTGTCCATCTTCCAACACTGGCCGTATGAAATGGTACTTGAGTTATATATGTTTAGTCTTGGAATGAAATGCAGAGTTCTTTGCAAGATATATGGGACTCTGGCTGCCATTATATAACCTGCCTAACTCCTTCTTCTTACCCAATTCATCCAGAAACCTTTGTAACCAAATCATTTCTTTACTAGCCTCTGTAGCAACAACATACTTTGCTTCCGTTGTTGAGAGTGCAACAACACTTTACAGTTTTGAAACCGAACTGAAAGTTTTTCCACCTACAGTAAACACATACCTTGTTGTGCTCCTCCTCTTATCTCTATCACTCGCCATATCTGCATCAACATATCCCTGTAGAGCAATGTTTGAACCACCAAATCATAATGCTTGATTTGTGGTACCTCTCAAATACCTGAGAATCCACTTCACCACCATCCAATGTTCTTTTCCTGGATTATTCATGTACCTGCTTACAAGTCCCACTACATGTGAAATATCAAGCCTTGTGCAGACCATTACATACATTAAGCTTATGCATATGGAACTTTAGACATATAATCCATTTCTTCCTGAGTCTTGGGACACATTTCCTTACTTAGTTTGAAATGGCAAGCCAAAGGTATACTAACTGGTTTTGCATTCTACATGTTAAATCCTTTCAACACCTTTTCTCTGTACTTACTCTGAGACAATGTTAATTTTTTATTCTTCCTATCTCTAGTTTTTCTCCTCTTGGATTGATACATTGTAAGAACATGATTTAGAAATTAGGCCTGCAAAGATTGTCTAAGGATAAGGATTGTGTAAGTTGGGTACAAAAACTATTGGTTCACAATCAGAAAATAGTTTAGATGATCAGGAATAAGAGGATCTTTAACATGTATATGTTATCCCTGATGCTTCAAATTCACAATATGTTGATCTGATATATTTTCTGACTCATGGAACCACACCTTTACATTTATAATCTAAGAAAAAATGTGCTTTAATATTAAAATAAAACCAATATAAACTTATCAATGGGATACGTTTTAGAAAAAAATATGATTCCATACTACTTAGGTGTTTGGAAAAACAAGGTAACTTCCTCAGATAGAACACCAAAGGACACCGCTCACAAACAGATCATAGATCAATACAACAATATGCTTGATGTGGTTAAAGCCCTCAAATAGGGAAACAGTCCATGGCCTGAGCCAACACAACCACTTCAGTGAATTTGTTAATAAAATAAAGAAAATTAACATAAGCTTCTCTCATTAACAATCACCCTACAAATGACCCTACATGCTCTTTAAATAGAGATCATGGACCAGTCGGGTATTAAGCCATGGATTAAGTGTCGGTAATACCAAGGAGAGAATGAACGTCAGATCACTTAATGTCTAGAACATATTGTGACCGTTGGATTGTAAGTTACAAAAGTACATAGTAAAGGAACACACTTTACCTAACTCTACACTAGACCAAGTTATACTTAACTATTTCCTATGTGTCGAAATATCCTAACATCCTCCATTAAGAATAAATTGGGATAGGATTGAAGGATGTAAAAATATGACACAATAAGAGAAGGAAGGAGGCATTAGAGCATATCCCCCCTTACTGACAACTTCTTGAACTCCAACCATAAATCAAAGTTTAGTAAACTTCGCCTCTGTGAGAGCCTTTGTAAACATGTTTGAAACTTGATCATCGGTTGAACAATATTGCACTTCAAGAACATGGTCATGAATGAGCTTTCTAATGAAGTGCATGTGTAGTTTAATGTGTTTGTTGCATTGATGTTGGACTAGATCTTTGCATCGTTGAATGGCACTTTGACTATCACACCAAAGTGTATTTGGATGCTGTTGCTGAAAGCCAAAATTTGATAGGATCTGACAAAGCCATAGGGCTTCCTTACTAGCTTCTACGGCACCACAACACTCTTCTTCTACTAAAGAAAGAGAAATGGCACTTTGTTTTTTACAAGCCCATGTAATAGGTCCAGAAACAAGAGTGAACACATTACCTGCAGTAGATTTCTGGTCATTAGGGTCACCATCCCAATCAAAATCAGTGAAACCAACTAATAGAGGAGATGCTTTTGCGCTGTAATGAATCCTAAACTGAATTGTAACTCGAACATAATGAAGTATTCTTTTAGTTTCTTTCTAATGACTTTCATGTGGGTTTTGCATAAACCGAGCAATAAACCCAACAACAAAGGAAATGTCAAGACAGGTATGGGTCAAATACAAAAGTTTTCTTACAAGTTGATGGTATAAGGTAGCATCAGCTTCAAGGGAAGTACAAGTGACTGAAAGTTTGACTCTAGACTAAAAGGGAGAAGGGGCTAGCTTACAGTCTTCCATGTGAAAGTGGCATAGAAGATCACATGCATACTTGGACTGGGAAAGGGAAATACCTTCCTTGGATTGCAAGACTTGAAGAACAAGAAAATAACACAAGTGTCCTGAATCTGTCATTTCAAACTGCTTTTTAAGTTTGGACTTCACATGGTTTATAGGGTTGGGATCACTATCAATAAGGATAAGATCATCAACATAAAGAATAAGAATGATAAGAGGCTTACCCACTTTCTTGGTGTAGATAGTATTATCAGAATGACACCTAGAAAAGTTAGTATCTAAAAGAAAGCTATCCATTTTGGCATACCAAGCCCAAGGGGTTTTCTTGAGACCATAAAGGGATTTCTTAAGCTGACATACAAGGCTGGAGTCGATTTGTATAAAGCCAGAAGGTTGTTCCATATAGATTTCTTCATGCAAGTCCCCATGCAACAAGGTAGATTTAACATCCATTTGATGGACTTCCCATTTGAAAGAGGCAGCAAGGTAGATAGAGTTGATTTTGGTAAGAGGGGAGAAGGTTTCAGTATAGTCAATGCCTTTAACTTGTGAAAAATACTAGCAACAAGATCAGCTTTATGTTTATCAACTTTTCCATCTGGTCCAAACTTGGTTCTATAAACCCATTTGCATCTAACAAGTTTTCATCCCTTTCGAAGAGGAACAAGATCCCATGTATCATTTGTCAATAATGAACGATATTCTTCATTCATAGTTGTATCCCAATATGGATGGCCTAAAGCTTCTGCAAAAGTGTCAGGATTATAATTTGTTGAAGCTTGAGCCAGTGAAGAAGAGGATCTATTAAACTGAGAACGTGTACGTCATTGATCTGTAGGATCACCTACAAGATCACTTGTTGCATCCCGAGTAGCACAGACCCATTTTGGAAGCTAATGAGCTGAAGGAGGATCCTAAAAAGGTGGTGGAGGATTGTCATCCTCGTTTTCATCATCTGAAGAAGAAATGTTTTCAGAAGTAGAAGGGATAGAGAGAGGTGGCACATCCACCGAACTAGGCTTGTAGGCCGATATATTTTTAGCAAACTTTATATCTCTTCTAATGATAACATTTTTGGACTTAAGTGGAATAGGTCTATATCCTTTGAAATCTTTAGAATATCCAACAAAAATACATTTTTTACTCTTAGGTTCTAAGTCTTTATGTTTCTCATCAAGAATATGGGCCCATGCTTCACTTCTAAAAACACGAAAGTGACTTACATCTAGTTTAATTAAGCTTCATGCTTCTTCTGGAGTGATATTGTCTAAAACCTTAGTAGGAGTGCAATTTACTATGTAATTTGCACAGTTAATTGCTTCTGCCCAAAAATTAAGACTAAGTCCTTTATATTGAAGCATACAATTAGCCATTTCTTTTAAGGTGCAGTTCTTCCTTTCAGCTACACCATTTTGTTGTGGAGTATATATCAGTATCTTGCATTTGAATCCCATGCTGAGACTTGCAAAAGTTGATGAATTTGTTGTTAACATATTCTCCGCCATTATCAGATCTTAGCTTAAGAACTTGATGTCCAGATTGTTTCTCAACAAAGGCCTTAAAGGCCAAAAACATGTTAAATACTTCACTCTTGATTTTTAAGAAGTATACCCAAGTGCTTTTGGAGAAATCATCAATGAAAATTAAGAAATACTTGTAGCCAGAGAATGAAACAACTGGAAGTGGACCATATAAATCACTATGCACAAGCTGTAAAGGGACTAAGGTGTGCCAAGAGGCACGTTTTTCAGAACTATCCCGATGATATTTTCCAAGTACACATCTGAAACAAACACCATTTTTGCAAGATACCATAGGAAGATCTATCACCATATTTTCTTTACATAGATTTTGAAGGGAGCAATAGTTTAAGTGACCAAATCACTCATGTCAAAGTTTGCTCACTTCATTGTTATGAGCAACAAATACCGAGGAAAGAGTTGATGACCCAAAGTTGTTAAACTTATACAACCTTGTAGAATCATCAGCAATGCTTGTAGCTAAAATCTGTCTAGGATCTCTTAGGTCCTTAATTACAACATCATGAGGTGATAATTCAATGATTTTACCTTCACCTGAATGAGCTATCTGATATACAGATAGAAGGTTGCAGGATAAGGTTGGAACACATAATACATCATTAAATTGACCATTGTCTATATGAATAGTTCCAGTCCCTACAACACTAAGATATCTATCATCAACAACATATATATTTTTGGTGTTACAATCATTTAAATAAGAAAACATGGCTTTGTTTTTGGCCATGTGATAAGAAGCTCCAGAATCAATGAGCCACTCATGATAATGAGAAGAAGAAGATACATTTAGTGCATAACCAAGCTGAGATGCTTGAAAACCACATGCTGAAAGTGCAATTCCTAAATATGAAGTTGAAGTTGAAGAGTTCTCCAAATGGATGTTATGCTTCTTCATTACCGCTTCCAAGGCTCCCATCTTCTTAAAGCGTTTGGATTCTAAGTGACCATATCAATTACAAAAGTTACGATGTCTATCAATATTCTTCCCTTTGTTTTTATTTGCCTTATCATTTTGTTGAATTGATTTTTCATTTTAAGACTGAAAGTGCTTAGTACCCTTGGTTGGTTTAGGACCATTCATTTTAGGATACTACTTCTTAGGATTCTTTGAATTTGGTTGTTGTTGGGCAGCTAAGACTTTCTTAGAAGAGTTTCCAAGATTAAGAAGATCAATATGTAAGACTTTTTCTTGTTCTCTTATTAAAGAATCACAAAAGGCATCAAAAGAAGGGGACTTGTAGTCTTGTCCTTGAGAAATAAACGCTTTTCTAGTAGAATAGAAGGTGGAAACAAACACAGAGTAGGCTAGTCCCAACTTAGTAAGAATGGAATAGATAAAGCTACCATCTTCTTTCTTAACCTTAACACCTTCCAAGAGAAGTCTAAGGGTCTTGAACTTGGACAAAAAATCTTCAATTGAAGAAAAATTATTTGGGTCCAACATAAGCAACTCATTTTCGAGTTGATGGGCTCTAATTTCATTTTTAATTCCAAAAACTTTAGTGAGTTGTTTCATTGCTTCATTAGGGGTATCAAGTTCTGCGATATGGAATCTAAGTTCTGAAAGAATAGACATCCCTATCAACCCACGTGCTTGATCTTGCCTACTTTTCCATTTGGCTGCCTTATTCTTCAATTTTAGGTTTAGTTTCTTGGCCTGAGGCTATTCTGTAAAGACCTTTACTTCTATTCTAAATAAATCCACAATGTAGGACCACCATTGAAAGTAGTTGGTGTTGTTAAAAATAACTTGGCATGGACTTTCCATTTTAACAGAAATTGAAGCTGTAAATGTTGAAACTAAGTGTTCCAATGGAAATATCTCGAAAAATTAGGCCGATTAAAAAAAAAAACAACTCTGAAAACGGCTTCCAGATGAAGAAGTTATGGCTTTTGAAGAAAAGTTGTTGATGATGTCGACGAAGTGCGTGAATGTGTGGAAGTGAATGATAATGTTATATTTAAAAAAAAAATCCCCCCCCCTTCTAAACTTAATCTAATTAGCTCACTTTAAAAAAGATTTTATGTGACCCACTTTTATAAATAAGTGAAAGTCAAATTTACAATGGTACTTTATGAGCTACCCACTAAATTGTAACTTAAATAAAAGATAAAGAGACTTTAGAATTATAAGTGATTCACTTTTATAATGGGTGAGAACACCTTTACATAAAGTAACTTTAAAACATAAGTTACATGTGCTTTTTGAAAAAGTAACTCAACAAAAAGAAAGACTTGAACTCAAGACCTTTATTCTCATAAAATAGCTTTGGACCATGTAAGCTAGTTTAAAAGGTTAGTAATTTTTGGAAAAGAGGAAGGTTTTTTTTTTTTAGTCACTAAAGCTTTGTGGTGCATGCTTATTTGAAAAAACTCTTTTTGCCTACAAAACAAAAAAACCATACAATCCAACACAGACATACCAAAAAAACCAAACCTCATGGCTTGATGTTAGCTTTCGCCAAAAACTAAATATTTTCCTCAATGTTTCTGATTTTCCGAGATCACACTAAGGCACAGCAGAAAAGAGCATAGGCATGAGAAAAATCCTTTATGTTTCTGATTTTCCCAAATCGCACAGAATCGCAGGCCAAAGAGCATACGTAGAAATGAAAAGTATAGATCCGATAATAAAAAAACAAAGAGCTAAATAAATTGAAATAAACAGACAGATGAATAACTAGCACTACAAATAAACATTGTATACCTCTAGATCTTAAAAATGACGTAGCTAGGACTACCGGAAACAATTTCACGTGAAACGAAAGGGGTTCCTCACTGGAACAGATGCTCCTAACACAATAGAGCAATCCTCTCGGCCCGAAAGAAGTCAGAAACAATAGATCTAGGAAACGACAGTCACATGCACTTGTACTGGCTTCGGATTTGGATCACCAATGGATGCATCCCTCAAATAGCTCCAATACCATGTAGGAATTTATAGGGTAAGTTCCTCAGATAGAACACCAAAGTATACCGCTCACAAACAAATCACAGATCAATACACTAGTATTCTTGACGTGGTTAAAACTTTCAAAGAGGGAAACAGTCCACGACCTGAGCCAACGCAGCTACTTCAGTCAATTTATTAATAAAAGAAATAAAATTTACATAAGCTTCTCTCATGAACAGTCACCCTACAAATGACCCTCCATGCTCTTTAAATAGAGATCATGGACCAATCGGGTGTTAAGCCACGAATCAAAGTGTCGGTAATACCGAGGAGAGAATGAACTGTCAGATCACTTCATGTCTAGAACATATCCTGACCGTCGGATTGTAATTTACAAATGTACATAGTAAAGAAACACACTTTACCTAACTCTACACTAAACCAAGTTATACTTAACTATTTCCTATGAGTCAGAATATCCTAACATATCCTATTGTGTCATATTTGTACATCCTTCAATCCTATCCCAAGTTGTTCTTAAGGGGGGATGTTAGGATATTCTGACACATAGAAAATAGTTAAGTATAACTTGGTCTAGTGTAGAATTAGGTAAAGTGTGTTTCTTTACTATGTACATTTGTAACTTACAATCTGACAGTCACGATATGTTCTAGACATGAAGTGATCCAACGGCGCATTCTCTCCTCGGTATTACCGACACTTGATTCGTGGCTTAACGCCCGATTGGTCCATGATCTCTATTTAAAGAGCATGGAGGGTCATTTGTAGAGTGACTGTTCATGAGAGAAGCTTATGTAAATTTTATTTCTTTTATTAATAAATGTCTTGAAGTGGCCGCGTTGGCTTAGGTCATGGATTGTTTCCCTCTTTAAGGGTTTTAACCACGTCAAGAATACTGGTGTATTGATCTGTGATCTGTTTGTAAGTGGTGTCCTTTGGTGTTATATCTGAGGAATTGTCCCTGTAAATTCCTACACTGATTACAAATATACATAGAAACAAAGAAAATATGGACAAAAATAAAGCCAAAAAAATAAGTTCAAGTAACACTGCATTTGATAAACATCTTAATCATGCTTTTCCCTTAATATCCAGGATAGAAATGGAAATTTTACTAGTGTTGCAAGCACTATTCCACCCCTTTCACTGTGAGCAAGAGTGCGCTAAATACCTTTTGGGCATGCTCCTTGCCAATTTATGAGCATGGCACTCCCAAGGAGCGTGCTCCTAAGGCACTCCCTAGACGCTTCTTGGATGCTCCCCAGATGCTCCCTGAACCATCACTAGACACTCCCTGATGGTAATGTTAAATTCTTAAAAGTAAAGTTTAAATTTTAAGTGTGGTTCCAACTTCATCAAGGTTCATATCGAGAAAATAGAATTTCTTATCCCATTCAAAATTCAACAGTCAACAATTTTTAGGATTTCAGGATCGATGGGATTGCCGCATTTCATTGGATTCTATCACATATGA
The DNA here is from genome assembly GCA_000404065.3 of Pinus taeda. Classification (NCBI taxonomy): domain Eukaryota; kingdom Viridiplantae; phylum Streptophyta; class Pinopsida; order Pinales; family Pinaceae; genus Pinus; species Pinus taeda. Next base: position 144,819 of record APFE031584244.1, read on the forward strand.
TGTTATGGGATTGGCATTTAATCAAGATCACCATACCCTATATGTACCACAATGTTAGTGGTGTTGATTGTGGAAAACTTTTGTCTTGGCCTTAGCCAAAAAAAATTTAAACCCTTTACTCAAACCAAAATCATTGATAAAGCATGTTAAGCTTTTTCTACCATACTTTTAAAGCTTGGATTAGGTTGTTTCATCAATATTGGGTGGTGCCAATTGATGTCCCTAGAGGATTGAGGTCGAGGCAAAGGCTAGACAAGAGGGAAAGAATGAAGGATGATACTAATGATGATGGAATGTTGATTATCAAGGAGTGGTGGAACATGCATGGCGATGCTACCCCACAGCTACAACATTTGGCAACGTGGGTGCTTTCACAATTCGTGAACACTTCTATGGTTAGATGTTTAGCAACTAGCTCAATTTATACTTTTGGACCTTTTGATCTTCATATTTCAGTGTTTACATGGCCTATTTTGTAAACGTAGTTATTCGGTCATGCTATTGTTAGATAGCCTATTTCATTCCAGAAGTTAATGGTCTCCTTTCTAATATATAGCTTAATAATTTGTATGTTTGTTTGTAACTGATAGAATCTAGATTTTAGATGGTCGATGCTTGAATGATTAATCATTGATGTATTAGGGATGCCATTTCTATATTCATTGATGTACAAATATGTATGTTTTCATATATTCTGCAACTACTTGGCATTTTAGATGTTTTGTTTGAATATAAATGTAACACACACACACAGACATATGCTCCCAGGGCACTCCACACCAGAGGATTTTTGGAGAATGATTCTCAAGACACTACAGCTCCCAAAAACGATCCCGCTCTGTGCAACCTTGAATTGTACTGTATATTTATACAACTTTGAGCAAATTGATTTCATACATAGGAAAGTGGTTGGATTTGTTCTTAACAGCTTAGAAAGTTCAATGCAAAGATGGAAATTTTTCCGATATGAAATGACAACCACATCTCTGATCTTTTCTTTAACAAGAAAGAAAAGATCATGTTATAAGAAAGAGAGAGAATTGGAAATTCATGTTACAATTCACGGGACCTGACAAGGAAAGAATTCAGCAAATAGGTTTGTAAATGAATGGCCATTTGTTCAGCAAATATATAAGCAATGGATAGAAAATTACTTGAAGCTTGCCCCATGGATAAGTCCACCAACAAGTGCAGCTGGAACTTTTCCTGACAAGAGATTTCCATTAAGATACCTGCAAACCTCACAGAAAGGCAAAGTGAGATACAACTACCAGTATCTTTGTTAAGAAAAGTGAGAAACTGATAACAAAAAAATTATATTAGTTCCTGCTTACAGCTTCTTCAGATGAGTCAGATTCCCAAAGCTCTCAGGAATTGTGCCATTTAACATGTTGTGTGACAGATCTCTGTTGAAAAAATGAACAGATATTATAAGATATAATAAAACAGAAAACATTCTTTCATGGACAAGTACAACACATTTTTTTCAGATTCAAAAATTATCTCCCACAATAGATGTTAATGGTTAACAGATTCTCATTCGAATGCCAGCAGCATTCTCCTCTCTTGAGGTAGGACAATTGCTCATTACTAAAAGTTGGCAAGTGTGTTTGTTTCGTTAGACAGTGAAATACTATGCGGAACCCTAAGAGATGGTAGCATGAACTAATCATCTATATTTTGGTCATGTTTCAACCCAAATAACTGTTAAAAGAACAAGATTTCACTGCATTCAATGAAATGCAAAAGGGAGCTCTAAAGAGTGTTGGAACTTATATTATATTATGGTACAATGAGATTGAAACATACCATTCAAATATATTTATAGCTCACAAACTAAAGCTAGAAATAGGCAATGGTAAACATTGAGGGATCTGATCAAAATAACCATCTGATCATTTCCAATCTATAGAAACGGCAAAATAATTGATATAGATTTCTTGTTCAGTTCTAATTAAGAGACTCTCATTTGAATGGCAGCAGCATTCATTCACCTCTCTTGAGGTAGGGAAATTGCCCATTACTAAAAGTTGACAAGTTTATTTGTTCTGTTAGAAAGTGAAATACTACATGGAACCCCAAGAGATGGTAGCGTGAACTAATCATCTACACTTTACTCATGTTTCAAACTCAAATAACTGTTAAAATAACATGATACCACTGCATTCAATAAAATGCAAAAGAGAGATCTAAAGAGTGATAGATCTTATATTATTTTATGGTACAATGAGATTGAAACATACCATTCAAATATATCATAGCCCACAAACTAAGCTAGAATGGGGGAAGGTAATTTAGATTGAGAGATCCGATCAAAATACCCATCTGGCAATTCCAATCTATAGCAATGAAGTAGTTGATATAGATTTCTTGTTCAGTTCTAGTGAAGCATTGCTCAAGAAAAATAGAACCAAAATTTAACCATGAAATATAAGAGATAGAATGTCTTGAATGCCATGGGATCTGCCCCCCACCTGAACATCACTATGAACCTTTTCCGTATCATATATACCCTTCTCTTGCATGTTGAGAAGTATATTTCTTATCTTGTGCTATCAGTACTCTACAATGAGAGTAGATGTTTTTCCGCATTTGTTATTGAGATGGAAAAGCAGCTAGAAGTTCATATGATATGATTTGCTACAAACCATAAGAAACTTCAATATGTGGTTATACTACCAGGTACCCTATATACTTCAGAATTAATCCCACTGTAATTTTGAGAGGTATTGATCTCACCCTCTTAAAGGGTGTTGTATATTAGAAAGGGCAAGTACGAGTGCAAAGCATACTATGTATGAATTTGTATATATATATTTTTGGGGGTTGAAAATGTAGGAGATAAATGGAAGTTGTAGAGCCTTGAGGGGAGGAACACTCAAAGGTTCCTCAAAAGCATCATTGTTTGAAGTATGTTCTATCACTATATATGAGATGTTATTTGAGAACTGTCCTATACCACACAAACTAAGACCTGACTAATGGTGTTGCAAATTAGGACCCCTTGAGCCTATTCATTGCAGATTTTCATGGAGAGACATGCTTTTTTATGATGATGTCACCCCTTGCAGGCATTTCTACTCACACGTGTGGGTTATTTGAGGCTATTATACATGTTTATTCTTTATAGGGATTGGTTTGTTGACCTATCCACCTTGTATCATGGAGAGAGTACTTTTAGGGATCTTAGCCTATTTTTGAGTTAAATCACTTGGTTACCCTAGTATCACTTGTCACAACATGGATCATACATTCTCTTGATTAGTGATTCTTCTCTCTTGTGTCCTATGGACATCTAGTTGAGCTACTTTTCTTGGGCGGAATTGTGATGTCATGTGATCTCTTTTTCATGGATGCTTATGGTGAATCTTGGATGATGCATGGTGAAATAAGTTGGTTTATTTGCTTTATCTTGGTATTATGTTTCATGGGATGTATATTCTTGCGCTAAGTTACTTTATTCAGTATTTGTTTGATTCATTTATTTGGTATTTGCTTCATTATCCCTTGTTTAGCTAATTCCTTAATCATCTAGAAAATTGACAACAAAAATCTCAAACCCTAGGGCAAGTTAGTTCACTTGCCCTAGTTTATTTTGGATTTAGTACTACTCAAAGGAAACCCTAGAACTGCTTGAATCCTAAACTCCATATAACCTAGATTGAGAGGGCACTAGTTAATATCTAGTGTGGGATTTCTTTAAAATACAAAAATCGTCTTTCTTTTTATTTCATGATAGTGTAAGGTTTAATTACAACAAAATGTTATAACAACACTTAATGACTTATTAAGGTACACCCTGATGGTTAGACACAGAGTAAAAATGCATTAGAGAAGCAACATTGAAATTTATTTTCTAGGGTTGACATCAAGATTTTATTTATTGTTTTGTGCCTTACCAGTTGTCAAAATTTGTTGTAACTATGTCCCTAGTTTACTGTCTAATTTATCCTTCATTTCACATAACTTTATTCACTATCTTCATAGCTAAATTTGATGTTGTTACAAACTATTCTATTACTATAATTTGCTTATTTAAAACCCTAGTTCATAGCAACCTTGAGTATTTTCTTGGTTTAGTATGTTCGAGAAACCTATTTGAGACTCTTTAAGCCAATCATAGCCTTTAGATTGACCCAAAGGTCCCTTGATCTCAAATCTACAATTTACTGCTTCATTCACCTCCAACCCTAATTTGTTGTACCCTTACCTGGTGGATTTACATTGTCAGATATTTATGGGGCATTTAGCTTAAGGTTCTTGGGTTACTTGATACCCGAACCCTACGGGGAAGCTTCTGTTAAGTTCGATTGTGTCCTTCACTAAGGAGAGGAGAGTAGTTACCAAGGTGACAGTGGTGACATTCTCATGTGTTGCACATTGTCTAGGTCACCCAGTAAGGCTTTGCACTAGGTGCTAGATTTGCTGCAACAGGCCTAATTTGAGATAGATAAATTCTAAGCTTCATTTCTAGATTTATGACAATGCCAAACGTAGAACATTGGACAAGAACAAAGTGGGTGTTGGGATATGTGTAAGGGACATGACTTTGGCAATCTATACAGTAGAGGAAAAGACGCTAGCATATGTGGGTAGAGGGATCCAAATTGGACAAGATATGTAGATGATAGAAATCAATTTTCAAATATGTATTTAGCCTTGGCACGAGTGTAGTCACATGAATCAACAAGAAGCAACATGTAGTAGCCCTTTTCATCGATAGAGTAGACTATCAAGGAGTAGTGAGAGGAGCATGTGATGCAATTTTGCTCAGGAGGATGCTTTAAAACATAAGGATGTCATTGATAGAGCTAACAACCCTCCTCTATGACAATCAAGAGGTGCTCAAATGAGCCAAGAATCCAATCTTCTTCGAGCATACCAAGCATGTTGAGATATATTTCCACTTCACCATGTTGAGAAATCTAAGGGGCTACAACTAAGATGATTTCTCTTCAACTTGATAATTGCTTGTGATGTATTTTTAATTTTCTTGATTATTAGCTTCTTCTCATATTATTATGTTGTTCTTATCATCAAACAACTACCAAAACAAGAAGATCAACAATACACAAGAACACAGAATGTAGGTTGCAAGTCAGGGCTAAAATCTCTCCACTTAAGAGGAAAACCCACAAATCTCTTCTCTTCTTATAGATTCTTCAAATAATAAATTCCAAGACCTCTAGACCAAGACCAATACCCTTCCAAGACCAAGCTTGGCCTCAATGATGATGTGCTTTCTCTGTCCAAGCCAAACTCATTCAAATCTCTTCCAGCTGCACAACTTTGACCCCCAGCTACAGAATTTTGCCCTCCACTGTAGGTCTGAAATTTTCAACCCCTGCAACAATTGTTACTTCCACATGTGTGGGCAATTGCAAGGCTTCCAAGGCTTCCTTTGACCTTCGCTTGGGTTCCTCCTTCATCTAGGGCTTGTAGATGACCTAATAGACCTTCCTTCGACCTTTTTGGGTTGAAAAGTGTAACTAGGTTCGGTCTTCATAATGACATGTAATTGTGATCTTTGTAAATAATGTAAAGAAGAAAAATAAAATTATTATTATGCTTGCTTCATGGGTTTCATGAGCAAGAGATTTTATTTTTAGATGGCTCCCATTGAGAGTCTTAGGATTTGTCATTAGAGTCAAAGAGTCAATGTCATGTATGGAGAGCCCTTCCTGGGCATGTTACAAATGTATACTAGTCTATAGATTTGTCAAATAGCCCTCCAACGACAAGCACAAATCCCCCTCTTCAAGTCAGCCTCCAAATGAAGTAAATGGCACATGTCAGCTCACCTATTTGGAGACACAACCCTTCATAAAGATAGGTCGACTTATTGATGGGACAACCACTATAAATAGGCATGTAGAGTATTCACATTTCCACAATGAAGTTCGAACATCTCTTTGAATTTTCGGGTGATAGTGACAAAGACAAGTTCGAATTTCGAGTGGTCTAATGAAGAGGCAAGTTCGGATAACCATTTTTGGGGTGTCACACAGTTCGGTGAAGGCCACAGTTCGGATCTCTCTGAAGTGAAAATAGGATCATAGTCAAGAAGATTTCAAATCTCTTTGAATTCGGTAACAAAGTGCAGAGGTAAGTTCGGGTAGGAGTGCAAAGACTGCTTTGATGAAAAGAGCTCGGTCAAGGGTAGAAAATAGCAGAGATAAACTTGCAAGGGTCTCACAAAAGTAAGGTCTCGGTTATATGACAACAAGGAGGTCTCACAATAAAAAGATCTCAGTGTGAAGACAATGATAAGGTCTCGGTGATGCTAAGAAGGTCGAAGAGGAAGAGGAAGAGTGATTGTCAAGAGGACTTGTGTCTTGGTCTTAGAGTGGAAAATAGGTCAAAGGTCTTCATCTTGGTATTCGTCAATTGGAACCTCTATAAGAATAATTTGTGCAGGTTTTCCTCTCAAAGAGTGAGAGGTTTTGGCCCTGGCTAATAGACTACATTTTGTGTCTCTTGTCTATTTATGTTCATCCATTGGTTACTATTTGATGAAGAAGAACACTAATAATCTAAGAAGAAGAAAATTATAGTCTAAAGTTGTAAAAAGCATTCACAAGCAATTACTAATCAAAGAGAAATCACCTAATACTAATGCCTTGGATTTCTCAACACTTTTTGCAATTTCCTCAACTTCGATCTTGCAGCATCAAAACCCTAGCCTTCCTTCTTCGCACATGTGAGAGAGAGAGAGAAATAACCCAAACCTTCATCCTTCGTCCTTCTTCCTTCTTCGCTAGTCTTCTTTTTCTTCTCCTTTGCTTAGATAATGAGAAGATGAATGAATTTCCATCAGAGGTTGAGTTCCATCCTATATATAGGCTTCTGAGGATGGCATGCCCTAATGAGGCCGACTTCTTAGCTGTCAGGCCAACTTGGTTTTGGAGGGTATTTTGACACTTTTAAAAACAAAAATAATTATTTTCAGAAGCTACATTGTAGTCGATGGGGTTTTCTTCATATGACAATGACTCTTTTGACTTCTTGACCCTAGGACAAACCCTAGAAGCACTCAATGGTTGCTAGACCTCTAAATAAAAGACCTTGAACATGAAACCCATGCTACAAAAATAACAATAATAAATTTTTCTTTCTTTTTACAATATACAAGAATCAAAAGTACAATTCATATTTATGAAGACCGAGCCCAGTTACACATTTCAAACTCCCTCTTAACTAGGGAGGTATTCATAATGGTACATGGACATTCTCAAACTGAAGAGATCTCATAAGAAGAGCCATCCCATAAGCTATCATTTCAACTTATCTCTGTGCATCATACCAACCAACATTGTCGCATAGCAAGGCCTTGACTAACAACTCTATCTCTCCACAAGATCAAAGCAAAATGCTGGCGAGACCAATGACTGATAGACACAATCATCATTGTTTCTCAAGGCACATACCCCACCCAAGTGTTCATAGGGTATGTCCTTTTAGGACAATTCCTATCTTGGAATAACATTTCCTCAAGGAATTTCCTCTTTGACTACTTTTACATCTTGGATGCCCTACCTCATCCTCAAAGAGTATCGAAAACCAGATGCTTACCCAATCCTCCCTTCTTTCTTGACAAAGTGAAGACAAGAATGATGTGTCATTCTCCCTCTCAACTAGGGAGGATATATCAACCAATCCAAGCTTGTCTCTCAAATACACAAGCTTCTTATTAGGAAGAGATTTTGTCAAGAAGTCAGATATTTGTTCATCAGTGGAGATATATTGTAGCTGCAACACTCCATCTTGCACCAACTTGTGTATGTAGTGATACTTGTTATTTATGTGCTTTGTCTTTCCATGGAACATTGGGTCTTCAAACAACCTTATACAGTTGGTGTTGTCATAATGTATCACGGTAGGATCCATCAGTCCTTCAAACAGGTCGGACAACAACTTCCTCAACCAGACAACTTCTCTGCTTACTTCACAGGTTGCAATGTATTTAGCCTCAACACTACTCAAAGCAACCAATTCTTGCTTTCTACTCATCCAGGATATCATGGAGGATACCAAACTAAAACATCCTCCAGTAATGCTTCTCCCATCCATCTCACTACCTCCCTAGTCAAAATCTGTATATCCAATCAAGTGGACATCATTCTTTTTATCATACTTCAAGCAGTACTGGATTGTTCCTTATAGATATCTCAGTATATGCTTGGCTGCTATCCAATGATCATGCTTGGGCTCTACCTGGAACTGACTGAGAATGTTCACTATAAAACAAATGTTTGATCGAGTATTTACCAAATACATCAGTGAACCCACCAATTGTCTATACCTTGCCAAATCCACAAGACTTGCTTCAGAACTTCTTAGCCTCTTCAAGTTTGTGATCATAAGGGTTGTCACGGGTTTGCAATCCATCATGTCAAACCTCTTCAACATCTCGATCACATACTTTCCTTGACCTAAATATATCTCATCAGGTCCTTGCCAAACTTCCAACCCCAAATAATAGTGCATCAACCCTAATTCCTTCATATCAAATTTTGCTGCCAATTGCTTTTTACACTCTTGAATATAACCTTCCACTCCTGTCATAAGAAGAATGATTATAAGCTCATCCTTCACAACCTTGATATAGAAATTCAGATCAACAGAACTCTTCAAGAAGCCCAATCTTTGTAGGTATGAGTCCATCCTTGCATACCAAGCCCTTGGTGCTTGCTTAAGGCCATAAAGTGCCTTCTTTAACCTACAAACATGAGTCTCCCTATCTTTTACTTCAAATCCAAAGGGTTACTTCTTCATTGATAGTACCATTCAAGAATGTTGTCTTGACATCCATTTGAGGGATGTTCCATCCCATCAATGTTGCCAAAGAGACCAACGAACGTATAGTTGTATACCTTAGTTGTAGGTGCAAATGTCTCTTCATAATCGATGCCTTCCTATTGGGAGAAACCCCTAGCCACAAATCTTGTCTTATATTTATCAATACTTCCATCAGTTGCATGTTTAATCTTGTAGAGCCACTAGGAAGTTACAACAGATTTGTCTTCAGGCCTAGGAATGATCTCCCAAACTCCATTCTTCATTATTGATTGATATTCTTCATTCATGGCATCTTTCCATTCTTGATGTTTGATAGCCTCTTCAAAGGTGGATGGTTCTGCTTCGATTAAATTTGTTATATAGGTTATAAACCCCTGAATATCTTTTAGGCTTCTTACTTTCCCTAAACATACCCTTGGTTGCTCCATGTCCCTCCGCATCTAGAAGAGTAGACTTTAACTAATTAAGTCTCTTTCTATTCTCAGGGATGATGACTTGTTGCATAGGCTCAGTGGGACCTACTTATTCATGATTTAAATCCTCTTCCTCCCTAGTGCATTCTTCTTCAAATATTCAAAGTTCTTCATTATCAAAGTCAATCAAGAGGTCCTTTGATTTCTTGAATGCAATACTTTCATCAAAGATCACATTTCACCTTACTTCTTTTCGATGTCCTTCCTTTATGTAGATACTATATGCCTTTGAAGTGTTACTATAGCCAACAAAAATTCCGTTCATGCTTGTAGGATCCAACTTCTTTCTGTTATCCTTCAGAATGTGAATATAGATAGGACAGCCAAATATTCGAAGATGGTCTACACTTGGTTTCTTCCTAGTGAATGCTTCCTCAAGAGTCATGATGTCTAATGATCTGTGAGGACTTCGATTTAGACAACAGTTTTTGTTGCTTCACCCCACAGAAATTTAAGCAAGTCTTGATCATGTAACATGGCTCTAACACTTTCCTCAATTGGTCAATTCTTTTGTTCAACGACTCCATTTTGTTCAACATTATATGGGACTATCAGCTCCCTCTTAATCCCAGCGTCCTTATAGAAAGCTACGAGTTCCTTCGTTGTGTATTCTCCTCCATTGTCAGATCTTAGTACCTTTATCCTCCTTTATGTAAGGTTTTCTACTTTAACTTTGAATTCTTGAAATTTGTCGAATATTTCATCCTTGGACTTCAACAAATAGATCCAAGTTTTCCTTGAATAGTCATCAATGAATGTTACATAGTATAGATCAGTGAAGCACCACTCATTTGAAACTCGCAGGTATCCGCAGGGAAGGGTGGCTCTGTGCCTGGGCCGAGTCACCCACATAGAACCCGCGGTCTAGACCTGGCCCCAGCGGATATTCTATAAGACCCAAATACCCACATCAAACCCACGGGTAGCCCATGAGACCCTTATCGGACCTTTATAGGACCCGTCGGGCATGAAAACCCACAAACTGTCCAAATTTTCGTTTTTTGATTTTATTTTTTTTCTTTTTTGGAAATGAGGTGGAGGAAAAGGGAAATTGGAGGGGGAAAATGCTTTATAAGCACCTCTTTCCCTTCCATTTCTCATTCACTTGTCATTTGAGACTTGAGTGTTTGGCTAATTTGTGTGAGTGTTAAGAGCTCAAAAACTAGATTCGTCGATTTTTTGCCAAGTGTCTGAATCCTGTGAATTGGATTCGATTCACCCAAAATCGTGTCTGAATTCTATGACACGTCATGTCCGAATGGGACACGATTGAATCTGGATCGTGTCCCGTTCGAACACATCGTGTCACGAAATCCGGACACGAATCCGGCAAAAAGGAACCTGCGAGCCAATAAAAGGGCACACTTTCTGATTTTCTTTATCATTTTGTGTCATTCCTTTTGCAAGAAGTGAGTTGTGGGTTTGTTGTTAGAAGTTTGGAGCAAGGAGCCAAGGGTTTGGAGCGTTTTCATTTGCATTTGTATTACAGCAGTTTGTATATGCGTTTCTTTTACAAATTTGTGCATGTTTTGCTTTTTTTTTTTACAATATTCATGGCTCAATCAAACGCAGCAGGTAAGGGCAAATGAAAGGGAAGAATGTCCCCATTGGAGATGCCCCTCCCCCAATATCATCAGAGTCTGCTGCAAGTAATGTTGAGGGAAGACTTCCTCCTAAAGATAACATTGAGAAATATCCCTTGTGGAAATATGTCACAAGAGAGGATGGGCCAAGCAGCAAGGGGAAGGGAGGAGGCAATGTGAATTGGAGATGCAACTTTTGCCACAATACTTTCACAAGCACATATTTTCGTGTGAAAGGCCATTTGTTGGCTTTATCGGGTTGTGGAGTTGGAGCTTGTACACAAGTTCCTTTACAAAAGAGGAAAGAAATGGAAAAAGAGTTCACTCTTGGTATGGCAAATGTGGCTGCAAAATAAAAAATAAAAACCAAGAATGATGACCCCCTTCCATTTTTGAGGAAAGGCACCACCAAATTTCCATTTGAGAGTTCTATTGGGGGGCAAGCAACAAACAAAAACGGCAATTTCACTTGGTCCAATGGACAAGATTTTTCAAAAATAGAAATGGGAAAAGCTTGATCTCACCATTGCCTTTTTTTTCTATCAAAACTTCATATCCTTTAATGTTGCACGCTCACCTCTATTTATTGAGATGTGCCGAGCTCTAACTCACGTGTCTCCATCATGGTATGTGCCTCCTAGTTTAGAGAAGCTTAGAACCACATTATTGACGAAGGAAAAAAAAGAGATGCAAAAAATGCTTGAGCCTATTAAAGCATCATGGCCAACATCGGGGGTTAGCATTGTTTCTGATGGATGGACAGATCCAGCACAACACCCACTCATCAACTTCATGGTGTCTTTCTTGAATGGTCCAGTGTTCTTGAAAGCAGTGGATACACTTGGAGAATACAAGGATGCACAATTTAAGGGTGAGTTGTTTATTAAAGTTATTGAAGATGTAGGTGTTGATTCTTGTGTGCAAATCATTACAGATAATGTACCTGTTTGGAAGGTTGTTGGCATTATTGTCGAAGCTAAATATCCACAAGTGTTTTGGATATCCACTCTGCACTGTTGCCAACTCTGCATTGCGCTCCCCGGCATCTAACTGCTACTAGTCTACAACTATCAATCTAATACTGACTGCAACAACTGCCACTGATCCATCCTGCTACTGAATATTGTGGGTCCCCATACCCAGGCAATGATTCATGAGGTGCACTCCTCAAGGACCCTACCCAATCTCCATAGTTTTTGGGACTACAATACCAAATGTCCCCACCTCACTCCTGGAGGTATATATGCAAACATCGCGAAGTCTTCCTCCAACTTGGAGGACAATCTGTCGATCTCTACAGAAGTTGCCTGCTAGTCCTGCTCCTCTGACTTGTCCTTCTTCCTAAGAGGACCCTACGTGCTATAATGACCAAGGTCACCACACCTGAAGCACTTGACCTTTGATAGGTCCTTTTTCTTTCTTCTATATTGCCCCTGCCCCTGACTGGGACCCTTTGATATGAGGGCCACATTTTCCTCCTCCTTCACCACCTCTTATCCGCTGTCACTGGCCACTGATGGAGCTATTTAACAAAGCTTGCCTCAACTACTCCTACTGCAGGTCTGACCACATCCTGTCCCATTCTAGTAGCTTGTCTCTGCCTAATATACTTTGGACAAATACTTGCCACTCTTCAAAGACATTATTCAATGCCAACCTCACTAGCTCTGTTGGTTGAGGCACTGCCCCAACACCTACAAGATGGTCCCGAACCTCCTCAATCTTGGTGAGGAAGGGATCTATGCCTACCCCTTTTTGCATCCTGACGCATCTCAGCTTCTCCTCCAAGAACATCTTCCGCTACTCGAAAGTGCCCTGATATAGTGTGGCGAGAGCATCCCATGTCTCTTTGGCAGTATCCTTGCCAGCGATGTGTGAGACTATATCGTCCCGACTGATCACTCAAGCTTTGATACCATGTGAAAATTCTAATAACTGGAATCCTATTGCAACAACTGGTATTATTTATTCTAACTGATAAATTAATTATTCATTTTATTGCTATTAAAACATCAAAATAAACACACTCCAACCTTCACAAATAAAAACTTCGGAAATAAATACGTTGTAACTGAGAAAATACTAGCGCACACATAAAAATTATCAACATTGTAGATGAGGGTTTTATTTTATTATGCAGCAGTGAAAATCTGAGTACAATCTGGATGCCTGAAATTGACAATCCATAGCAAGAAAATTTGGGCAAAATTATTGAAGGGAATCCACACACAACCTGCCTTCAGAAAACTCGGCCTTCTAGACCCTCTGTGTCAGCCTCTGCGTAGTCTCTATGACTTCAGACCTCCAACCAATCTCTGATGAAGTCATTATGTCTGCCTTTGCAGAGGAAAACATCTCTCTGACACTCTGGAACCACTGCCCAACCTCTGGAACTGAGAATGAATTTTTCCTCAACTAATCGAACTGTCAATCTGAAGCAATTGCATAGTCCTCTGTGTTGCCTCACTGGGAATAACTTCGACCCTCTTGCTACTGCCTCTCCGGATCTGGAAAATCTCCTCAAAACTCATTGTCCCTGCCCCTCACTCACTGCTTCAAACTCTGGCTCTCCAGCAGCTCACTGTTGCTACTCTGGAAATCGATCTGCCAAGGAAATCGAATTTCTGGTGATCTCAAGTGTATTCTACAAGTGCCCATTGACTTCCTCTTATAATCCATTGTTGGAGCACCAACGACCAAGATTAAAACTTAATCAATGGCTAGGATTATCTTGGAATCGATCTGTGTGAGTTTCTAGATGATTCTCACCTTGACTTAATTAACACTGATTAATTAACTAGTTTTTCTATGTTTAGACTTAGGAAACATTAAAATAGGTTAATAATCTAATTAAGTCACTTCTAGGTGGATTTTCCAGAAACAATTTCTGGGTCTTGGAGATCTCATGTATCCTAGCCTCTACATTTCCTCTATCCAAGTCAAACCTAATCAAATCTCTTCCAGCTGCACAAATTCGACCCCCAGCTACAGAATTTTGACCTCCATTGCAGGTCTGAAATTTCTGGCCCCTGCAACAGTTATTGCTTCCACACATGTGAGCAATTTCAGGGCTTCTAAGGCTTCATTTGACCTTCGCTTGGGTTCCTCCTAGGGCTTGTAGATGACATAATAGACCTTCCTTTGACCTTCTTTCTGCAATTTCCTCAACTTCAATCTTGCAACATCAAAACCCCAGCTTTCCTTCTTCGCACGTGCGAGAGAGAGAGAGAGAGAGAGAGAGAGAAATAGCCCAAACCTTCGTCCTTTGTCCTTCTTCCTTCTTCACTAGCCTCATTTTGTTTCTCCTTCACTTAGATGATAAAAAGATGAATGAATGTCCATAGGTGGTCAAGTTCCCTCCTAAATATAGGCTTCCAAGGAGGACGACATGCCCTAATAAGGCCGACTTGGTCTTGGAGGGTATTTTAACACTTTTAAATACAAAAATAATTCTTTTTACAAGTTACAATGTGCCCAATGGGGTCTTCTTCATATGACACTGACTCTTTTGACTTCTTGACCCTAGGAAAAACCCTAGAAGCACTCAATGGGTGCTTGACCTCTAAATAAATGACATTGAGCATGAAACCCATGCTACAAAAATAACAATAATAAATTTTTCTTTCCTTTTACAATATAAAACAATCAAAAGTACATTTCATATTTATGAAGATTGAACCTAGTTACACATCAAACAACTAGTAGAGGGTGGATTTATTTAGCTAAAATATTGTCGAACAAAAGACAAAATTGTAGACATTTTCACCAAATCTTTAGGTATTGAAAATTATATAAAGTTCAAGGATAAGCTCGGTGTAGTTAGTAGAGTGACCATTTAGGAAGGGTTTTAATTTAAATATCAAAAAATAATGGTCAATTAGATATTATACATAGGCATTAACAAAGTCACATCAGCTTTATGTTATTGTGTGCTTTGTGCTTTATTTCACTTTAATGTGTTTCTCAATCTATCTCACATTCAGAAGGTGAATTTCATCAACTAGCTTGTAGGTTGTAACCCTTTATAAGAAAGCTTTCACTCTCATTATCAACACAATCTTGGTTTCCTTTATGTGTGTCATGTCAACAATATAAGTTCTAGGAGGTTCAGCTTGTTGTCTCATCATCTCTTGGAACATACTTATCATACTCGCCATTAAGTGTTGGAACTATGGAGTACTTTCATGTTGTTCTTTTAGTTTCTACAGTACTAAGTGCACAAAGTCAAGTGTTCCTTTGGCTTGCTCTCTTTTAAGTCACTATGATGTCCCATAGTATCTATGAGAAAGCAATTCTAATAATCCTTTGATAGGGTTGCTCAAGTAGATTATAATGGAAAATGGTAAGGATAGATCACAATATCACGACGAGAAATAAAATTGGGAATGCTCCATGATGCAATAGCTATTACAATTATAGTTCATTTTACCAGTGAGGCACCACCCGTATAAGACCCGCGGGTCTTGGTGGGTTCTATAGCAACTCAAAGTCACTCGCATAGAACCCGCAGTTAAGACCCGGACTCGACGGGTATTTTATTAAACCCAACTACCTGTATAGGACCCGCGGGTTTGCCATAACCCCCGCACCGGACCCTTATAAGACCTGTCGACCCTCAAAAGGCAATTTTTTTTTTATTTATTTTTTTTGGAAATGAGGTGGAGGGGAAGCGAAATTGGAGGGAAGAAAATGCTTTATAAGCACCTCTCTCCCTTCCATTTGTCATTCACTTGTTATTTGAGTGTTTGGCTAATTTCTCTAAGTGTTGAGTGACTCCACTACATAGTGAAGGAGCTCTTGGAGGAGGCTAAAGGAGGCTTCATTAGATCAAACCAAGCTTCAAGTAGACTTCATGAACCTTGTTTGAATGTTTTCCATGTAGATTTTTTGTATTCAATTTACTTTTTATTTTCAATTTTTTTTTAAGTTTGCAAATTTTTTTGGCCCTGTGGCTAAGTTTCTCAGCCACACAGGGCCACTGTGTGGCTAAGAAACTCAGCCACAGGTCCTGCGAGCTGAGGAGGAAATCCCCTAATTTGAGTTGGCTTGATGAAGAGGCTGAGGATCTCTCTAGTTTGTCATCTCAAATGGAGACTCCAAATACACCTGCCTCACAGTTGCTTTAGCGTTCCAATGTTAGCACTAGCTCCACGAGGGCTTATTGTAGGCGTAGTCGTCCATGAGTGATGAGACTCAAGATTGTTATGAGACAATCATTTATCATTTATCATTTATGATATGTATTTGAATTTTGAACATGCTGACATTTTTTATTTTAATTATGGAATCGTGGGTCCTTTTCTTATTCAGTATCTAAATGTTTTGCTTACAAAAATCGAATATATTATGTTGTGCTTTTATAGATATGAGATGATGTTATGAATTATTGCATATATTGTGGTTTCTATAACTTATAAGGATTGGAATTGTCAATAGTTTTTTTTGTGCTTAAAATTTACCATATTTTAACGTTTTTTTTACGAGTCTTATACGGGTCGTTCCCGAGTCTTATATGAGTCGATGAGTCAATAGTGTGACGAATCTTATATGAGTACGAGTCATGCAACATTGCATTTTACAACCTATTGATAACAAAATGATGCCTTGTACAAATGATCATAAAAGATTGAGACACCATTTTCTAAAAGGTCCATAAAGAACCTTTATAACAAGTACCCTTGTAAAAGTTGGGACAAAAGACCGCCCCTCTTTAGAAACCCTTTAAATAGTCAATATACATTAGAAGAAGACTTTGATTCAAAATGAAATATTCTAAAAGACTATTTTATTTCTAATATTTCCACCTCCAAAGTCCAACGTACAAAGTTATTGTAGTGGATCAAGTGAATGTGGCAAAAATTCACGTTTATGTAAAGAATAGATTGAACTAGTTGATCTTCTTCCTAAATGGTCTCAAGTAACAATTTCACAATTGAACCTTTCTATCACTCTCGTTAATTATGTGGTTTCAATCAACAAATGTTGTTCTTGCAAGGTTTAATGATACACGTGAGAGATTACTTGCCTAGGACAAGTTTGACCCCCTTGCATTTTCTCTTCGCATCCAAAAGTTTTACGCAACCTTCCTCACAAAGATAATCACACTTGTTTGGGGTGTTGAAGGTGTGATTTTCAAGAAAACACTACCATTTTTATAGTAAGAATTCATTGGCACAAAAACTCTGCTAGAAATCAATATGTCGTTAGCCTAAATATGGCAAGTTAGAAGAGATGCGGAAGAGGACAGATCTAAAAAAAGAAAAAAATTCCACAAAACCATACATACAAAAATTTTGATAGCATATTTCCTCTTGAAGAATCATAGGGTTATATTAAGTAAAAAAGAAACTTTGGAGAAGAAAATCATAATGAAATTGATGAAGGCCTCATTTTAAATTATAAAGAAATATCACAAGGCTCCAAAATGGAAGATTTCTCTGTTAAGAAATCAAGAGGGCTACAATTGAAGTGATTTCTCTTAAACTTGATAACTGCTTGTGATATTTTTTGACTTTTCTTTCTTATTAGCTTCTTCTTCTCTTATTATTATGTTGTTTTTATCATCAAACAACTACCAAAACATGAAGATCAATAGTAGACAAGGACACAAGATGTAGATTGCTAGCTAGGGCGAAAAACTCTCCTGGAGAGGAAAACCCACAAAATTCTCTTCTCTTCTTATAGATTCTTCAACTGACGAATTCCAAGGCCTCTAGACCAAGACCAAGTCAAACCTTCTAGAGGATGTGCTTCTTCTTACCAAGTCAAATCTCTTCCAAGTTCAAAACTTTGACCCCCACCTACAGATTTCAGCCCTTACTGCAGGTCTGAAATTTTCAGCCCTCTGCAACAAGTTGCAACTTCACACATGTGGGCGAATTAGGGCTCCTTAGACTTCCTCATTCCTTCGCTTGGGTTGCTTCCTCTGCTAAGGCTTGTAGGTGACCAAATAGGCTTCTTCTCTTCCAATTTCAACTCTTCTTTGATGACTTTAAAACTTCAGCCTTGTCGTTGCAGAAGCCCTAGCTTTATACGCACGTGTGAGAGAGAGTGTGTGTGTAAAAATCAGATATTTCATCTTCCTTCATCCTTCTAGACCTTTGCTTGCCTTTTTCCTTCTTGTTCTTGCTTCCTTGATGAGTGAGAAAGTGAGTGATCAAATGAGGACGAATGGTCTCTTGTATATAGCCCTTCTAGGAGGACAAATTGCCCTAATTAGGCCGACTTCTCCACGGCCAGGCCAACTTGGTCTTAGAGGAGTAATTTGACATTTTAGACTTAAAAATAATTATTTTGACATGTTACAAAATGCTCAATGGGGTCTTTTACATATGACAATGACTTGTTGACTTCTTGACTCTATGACAAACCCTAGAAGCACACAATGGGTACTTGACCTAAAATAAATTGACCTTGAGCATGAAACCCATACTATAAAAATAATAATATTAATAATTTTCTTTTTCTTTTTACAACATACAAAAATCAAAAGTACATTACATATTATGAAGACCGAACCTAGTTACATATTTCAACATTCTATAACAAGTCAACTCTTCTAGGAATGTGAATGATCCTAGGAATGAGACTCGAGACTACAAACTACTTAGCCGATTGGGAAAATTCTAGATACAAGGGCATAAGGCCACTAAGGAGCAAATACCAGGCTTGTCTACAAAAACTGACATGTAGGGAAAGGCAAGAATCCATCAAGAGAGATTTGGATATTAAGGGGATACCAAGGTTATAAAATCCTCCATCTATGGTCATCTTAACCAACAATAAAGGCCTTTTCGTTCCTCACTAACGACCGCTCTAGCATTTACATTAGTTGCATCAAGAGCTCAAGCAATGGCTCTTGGTTGCAAATGGGTAGTCTAGGCAATGGAGGGGGATGCTCCTTGGCAATTTTTTTCTTGACACCAGATCCAACAAGCTCATCACATTCAAGGTATTAAAGGATCATTCCAACTATGTGAGATAAATGGTCATGCTAAGGCCTTTGTGCTTTAAAGCTTAGCTCTATTCAAAAAGGCATGGATTGCATGGTAGATAGTTTCTATCTTTCTATCATGGTAATTTGAGGAGCCGCAAAATACTTAGGATTTTTCCTAAAGGCCAATTTAAACATTTCCATCCCTAAGTGGACAAATTGGATTCTCCTATGTGTTTCCAGGCAAGCAAATAACCAAACAAGATCTCCTTTCTCGATATCGAAAGGATTTATGGAGCCATGATCATTAACAATGAAAAACCTATAGGGATGTTAACCATGCTCAAAAAATAAATTGCTCAGACAAAGTTGTGTTAGAGGGAATCCACTATATGATTTAGGAAAGTTGTCCCTTTAAAATGCAACTCCATGGATCAAGTCCCTTTTAGAGGGATTGATCCCTTTTGGAGGGATTAACGATGGAGGAGTGAGAAACCTTTTTATATGTGTGTGAAAAAATACCTCTACAATTTCATATGACACGCTTCCAACGTTGTCCCCCAGGGGCAGAGATATTATTAGGCCTGCCATCACTAGATTTGCAACTCATTTTTTGCATTGCAATCTATGCTTTCACAACATAGAAACTTGCAAAAGATGTTTTAGTCCTAGACAAAACTCCACAGTGCCTTACTCTTCCTGTGATTACATCCGAAATTATGACTGCTACTGTCTATTCAAAGTTACAGTGACATCCGAACTAACCTCTTCCACTGTCCATCCGAAATCAGAGACATGCGAAATTTTGTGTCCAAAATGTGAAGACCTTAGCCTTGTCGTCCTAAATAATGAGTCGACTTGAGCATCGAATAGATGTGTCTTTAATTAGGTAAGTCGGCGTGATCTTTACTCCATTTGGAGGTCGACTTCAAGAGAGGAGTATTGTGCTTGTCTTTGAAGGGCTTCTACACATTTTAATTGACTCATATATATTTTACACATGTTCAAGAACAGTTCTTCATACATGACATTAATTCTTTGACAAATCCTAAGGCTCTCAATGGGAGCCATTTAAAATAAAGCTCTTTCTCATGAAACCCATGAAGCAGGGCATTACAAAAATAATTTTATTTTCTTCCTTTCATCATTTACAAAGATCATAATTACATGTCATTATGAAGACCAAACCTAGTTACATTTTACAACAGAATAGATAAAATCAACACAATATGTCCTCATATGGAATATGAGGTGGTTGAAAACGATGGAGGAACTATGGCTAGAAGTTCCTAGGAAGCAATATGTGAAGAAAGAAAGAAGAGATCATGAAAGATGTAACTATGATCACATAGAAAAGAAAATCAACATCCTATGACTAGAAGGATTAACCATGATATCTCCGTGGGAAAGATATGAAGTCCTTGGGAAAGTCTGAAAAGAAAGAAGACCCTTGACAAATAAATGTCTTGGAGATGTGTCAACATGTATACAGGATGTTGATTTTGCAACAAGCACATGTCATGATGAAGGGCCATCACAAAGGTAATTTTGATTTGATGTTCGTTTTTTATTTTGAACAATATTTAAATGGGATAATACAAGCCTACCAAAAGGGGAGTTGTGGATGTTGCCTACAACTAGTACTCATGTGGTGGATAAAAGATCCTAAAGGAAGCATGACATGGAAAAGGTAGTTGTGTGAAGAAAGATCAAATATGGACTAGTGGATCACTTTCCAATGAAAGGAAGGATGACATGACTGACATGGTTTGAGAAAGAAAGTGATGGATAGTCAATGTCCTACAAAGAAGTCCCAAAAGATGAAGGCTCCATAATATTAAAATGAAATTCATGACATCAAATGGAGGAGCTCTACAAACAGCAGAAGGTCTCATGATCTCCACCAAAGGTAGAAAGTTGTTATTGAAAAGCAAGTCCCTGGATAAGAGGGAGCTTGGACAAGTCCCTGGATAAGAGGGAGCTTGGGTACATTCCTTTATAGGAATGGGTACATTCCTTCATAGGAATGGGTAAATCCTCCCTAGTTGAGAGGGAGAGATAGACACATCATTCTTGTCTTCACTTGTGAAGGAAGAATGGATGATTGGGTAAGCATCTGGCATCTAATACTCTTTGAGGATGTGGTAGGGCATCCAAGATAAGAGTAGTCATAGAGGACCGATATTCTTTGAGGAATGGGAATCCAAGGTAAGAATAGTCCTAGAAGGACATATTCTATGAACACCCGGGTGGGTTATGTACCTTGAGAGACAATGATGATGGTGTCTATAAATCATTGGTCTCGCCAGCAATGTGCTTTCAACTTGTGGAGAGATAGAGTTGTTAGTCAAGGCCTTGCTATGTGCAAATGTTGGATAATATGATGTTATCCGGATGAGTTACTAATCTTACTCTTCATATGAGAATTCTTTAGAATGAGAATGTCCAAGTACCTAGTCTTCATAATGACATATGTAATCATGACTTTATGTATTTTATGTATTTGATGTAATGAGAAAAATAAATTTGTTCTTGTTTTCTTGAGGCATGGGTTTCATGCTCAAGAAGAATTTATTTTAGAGGTGAAGCTCCCATTGAGAGCTTCTGAGACTTATAAGTCTATGTCATGTATGAATGACCCATTTGGGCATGTCACATATTGTAAAAAGAAATTATTAGAGTCAAAGTAAACACAAAACAACCCTCCAAGGCCAAGTCAAATGCATGCAACAAGTCAGCCTAAGGGGCAGTGACAAGTCGGACTATTTGATGTGCCAAGAAGCCTATATATATACAAGGCTAGTTGACCACTTTGAAGGGCATTCATGTAGCATCATAGAAGTTCGATCATTGGACAGGAAAGAATCTCATATCAAGAAAAGAAGAGGAGGAAGATTGGAGAGATTTTTGGAGCTGGTTTGGGATAATTATGTTCACACGTGCGAGAAGACTAGGATTTATCCTACAGCAGCAAATCAAATAGACAGTCAACTCAAGGAGGCCGAAACAAGTCAAGAAGAAAGGTTATCTTGCAGGCTGATGTCACAAAGGGACTAGCACAAGCTTAGAGAAGGAGAAAAAGGGTTAAGGTTGCCCTAATTCTGTCACTCGTACAGAAGTTGCAGTCATCAAATAGAGGCCGGGAATTGCAGGAAGAGAGGCCGAGAATTTCAGACTAGGGTTGCAGTGCCGAGGGTTAAAGTCAAAGGAAAAGTTGCAGCAGTATCAAGAAGAAGTTAACTTTGACTAAAGGCAAGGATTGACTTGGTCTTGGAAGGGTTGTTGGTCAAGGGTCTAGGTATTGGAAATCGTCAATTGAAGACTCTATAAGAAGAATTATTGTGGGTTTTCCTCTCAAGTTTGGAGAGGTTTTGGCCCTGGCTGATCGCCTACATCTTGTGTACTTTGTCTTATTGTTCTTTATGGTTTGATAGCTGTATAATAATCAAGTGAAAAGAAGAAGCTAATCTAAAGAAGTGAAAACACATCACAAACAGTTATCATCATGAGAGAAATCACCTACATTGCTGCCCCTAGATTTCTCAACCGAAGGTTTTCCTAAACACCATCGTTACACTCAATTACCATGGGTTCATCCTGAAACCCTAACATGTATCAGAAATGTGAATCGTAAATTCATCTACATTAGCATCTTGGAGTTCAAAGCTAGTTTATTTGGTACATTTCCCTATTGCATGATTCATAGATAAATCAATTAGTAGTTAACCACACCCATTATTCTTCCATGCACAAAAATTGTGCTCCTACAATAACAAAAAACATGTGCAATCGGCATATTCATTGACAACTGATCTGATATTTCAAAATAGTATATTATGCAAAATCAAACAAAAATTACAACCATCAAATGGCCACACCCCAATCAATGATAGAATAAGTCCAAAAATAGTGTGGCAGAACCCCACAAAATTTGCATTTAACAATATTAATGTGCTAATTATTCAACCACGTACTACAAAGAATATTGAAAAGGGATAGGGATATTAAAGCCCTCACAAGTACTGTAGGGTTTGAAGAGTCCCAAGTGCAGGCGGAATAGCTCCTTGTATACTGTTGCCACTCAAATTTCTGCACACCGAAGCATCAATTGATCATAAGAATGTAACTTGATGAAATTATAAGGTTTAAATTTCTCCTGCAAAGCTTCTCTTCCATATCTCATTCTTGGATGCAAGATGCAACTGCATAGATATGCATATATCAGTTTCATTGTTATAAACAACCATTATAAAATCTGCAAAGATGTGATGTTCTTTCCTTTGTTGAATAGTGGGAGAAAACAAACTACAAGCCATAGATGAATCTGTATGTGGACATTTGCTTCAGTATCGTTACAATTCAACTTCTTTGTAACTTTATTGCCTTGAATTATGTTTCATTACATGCTTATAGAAAACTCAGTCAAATATTGTCAAGCACTGCCCATCATGAAGCTTACAGAACAAAAATAGCAGCACAAACAGGAAAAAGCATCCGAGCAACAAAGAGATTGTGAAAACTGATAATTATCCAATCTAGATGCATAAAAGCTAAAGAATGAAATGCCCAGAAGTTATGAGATTGCTGTCCAAAAGGCTGGCCTTTGAGTCAGAAGTTTTGCCAAAGGGAGACAAAGAACATACATGCTCTGTAACTGTTGCAAATTTGCTATGTCATCACTTAGGAATCCCTTCAATCCTTGGTTGTCAAGACCTCTGCAAACGTTCAGACATGTCAGATTTAAAGTATCAGTTTTCTTTCACAATATCCTAGCATGTGAAAATTCCAAAACTTGTTTGTAAACTTAATTTCAACGAAGCTATTTTGGCATTCTTTACTGCCTATGTCAAGACCCAAAATGTGGACATGTACAAATTTAATTTGAAGAAATTACTTCAATCTACATAAAAATAATGTGTCCAACTAAGAATATTCCATATCATGCTGAAGATTGAAATTTGAAACCATTCTAATATTTATCTCGCAAGCAACAACTTCATCATGTATATATTGAAATTCCAAAAATACACATGAAAGGGAGTTTGCAAGGATGTTTTCCATATACTTGCCAGTCTTTGATAAACAGAATAAAGTTTCAGAAGAAATATTCAAAATGGGGCCTACTTTTTAGAAAAACGACAACTAATTGTCATCTTTTAAGACTGTCATGTTAAACTTGAAATCAACACTGAACATGGTCCTCTCTTCGACCTCCTACCAACCATAGGCTACAGCTTTGTAAAGCTCAACCTGTCCCAGGCACTCTCTTCGACCTCCTACCAACCATAGGCTACAGCTTTGTAAAGCTCAACCTGTCCCAGGCATCATGTTTCCTACAGCTGAATTTCTTTGTTTATTTCTGTTATGTCACAAAGCTCCTGACATACTGTCAGAAAAGCTAAAACTTTCCCACCTATGTAGTATTTGGAGAAGTCTGCTGAGTCTTCTCACTAATCCTGTATCTACTTGCCCTTCTGTCATTTTTCAGTTATTGAACATAAACCATATTGTTGACCACCGAAAAGCTGTAAGTCAGGCAGGGAGAAGCTTAGTGCCTTAATCATTTTTCCACCAAATGACAAAAAATGATGGCCGGGATACCTCTATTATTAGTGGCAATGGTTGGGAAGAATGTTAGAGCATAAAGCTCCAAAGGCACAATTGTTACTAGCTTCATCTCAGCATCAGCAAGAACTTTCTGCTACTCAATACTCTAGGTATTGTCTATAACAGTCTCTATTTGGTCACCAAGCCCTCTAGTTAGAGTCTCGTTACTTTATTTTTATGAAATCAGAAATCTGTCTTATTAACGGCAACATTATAAAAGTACAAAGCCAACTGCTTCTCTAAGGATGAGATACCATTACACCATAAATTTGTCGTTACTAAGCCTTTACACCGACCATTTTTTACTGTAGTGTACTTTAAACTTTAATGAAATCAGCTTTCAGGAAAATAAGTCAAGGGAAAATAACAAATCTGTCATATCCCCAATAAAAAATTTTGACAAAGAAATTCTCAATTTTGCAATTTTGGCAACTAATATATATTTAGATAAATAAAATTAGGAGAAATAAGTTGTTGAGAATCCTTGAGATAATTAAATAAATCTTGGAGAAAAGGCAATGGTTGGGACTTAGGGAAAGAAGAAAAATTAAAGTGAAGTTAAGTTGTGGAAATTACCAAAAAGGGAAATCGAACCATGGGAAGAATCAAACCATGGTATCGAAGCATAGTGTGAGAGAAATTGAACCATGGTATGAGGAAGGGAAAGCAACAATAAAAGGAAGGCTAGAGCCTCAATTTGATCATTCTATTTTGGCATTTCATTTCTGAATTGGAAGGTTTGCTTGAGTTGTTTAGCTAAGTCAACCAGTTCTGCTTAGCACAGGGGTTTCCAAGCGGAGAATCCCAGCTCTCTTTCCGTGAACCTTGAGTGTCACCCTAGGAGAGAAATTTTGAGCTGATTGGATACTTCTTTTCCTACATTTTGTGAGATATTTCATCTCTACATCAGGTGGGATGAATTTTTCAAGAGGGCACAGTAGCAGAAATAAAGTTGCTTGGAGGAGGAGATTGTCAGGGAAATTTGCCTCAAGAATTTGCAAAAATATCGCTTGGAGGAGAATGACTTTCCTTGTGGAGTTTCAGAGCCCGAGATTGCTGCATTTGTGTGGGCCGACTTATTCTTCCTTAGGGCCTGCACAAGGGTTTTCTGGGTCGTTTTTGCTGAAGCAATTGTTGCAACCTTGTGCTGAGAAATAGCTGGAATTTTACTCTATCATTTCAGTGATATCTTTCAGTGGTTTCTCAGTTATTTTGGTGGAGGATTTTGGGTGGAGCAGCTGTAGATTTTCTGGTGGGACGCAGAGCTGGGCAGTGAGTGACTTCACTTGATTTTTGGGTAATTCCAAGATGTTGGAATTAGCCCAAAGGTTTTATCGGTTTTGTTTGTCCGGGGTTGGAGAGCAATGTCCTAATTTTTCAGAATTTTTAAAGTATAGTTGAGGCCTCAAATATCAATTTGCCTCCAACAGCAGCAGCAGTAAATTTTTGGGCAAAGCATACAACCCATGAGCCTATTTCAGCGTGGAGTTTTCTTCATTTTCACCTGGGTTTTGCATGTTTGCTTTAGCAAGCCGGGGTGCATTTAGTCCACTATATTTTGTACTTAGCTTCTCATTGGATATTTAATAAAATGGCTCAGCTCTATTGTTTCTACTCAATAGTATTCTAAATTTCTTGTTCTTGAGGAGTTTTTTGAATATATATTTATTTGTTTATTGTAGCTAATTCATGTTTTGATCTTTCACTGTATTTCTCTAGTTAGAATATTACAGTGGTATCAAAGCATGTTCTTGGTTGGTTGTGGACTTGAAAGCATGTCATGATAGGGCCATTTGGAGTTGTTTATTATCCTAGAGGCAGAGGCAGAGGTAGAGGAAGGGGTCATGGTAGAGAAGGCGAGCCTGAGCATCTTTCTGATACAGAGTTCGAGAACGCTATGGACTACATGGGGGACAATGGTGATGAGCAGCCTAGGCAGGGTGGGCGTGACCCACTACTAGAGGAGTTGGCCAGATCGAATCAACAAATGATGGAAATGATGAGGTAGATGATAGCACTACAAATGAAAAATATGCAAGGACCTTAAGGTGGTGGAGGAAACAATGAAGGAGAAGGAGGTTCTGGAATAGGAGAAGGAAGCCATGTGCCTCCACACACAAACCACACATATGGTCAGACTCCTAGAGGCATCAATATTTGGGGAGATTCCACAAGAAAGGCCACCAAACAGAGGGTTCGAGCCCACCACAAAGCTAGATGAGGGGGTACACACAGTCATCACCACTCATATTGTGAAGAACGAATGGAGGAATGGGTAAGCATCTGAGATTGATTCTAACACTCTTTGAGGATGTGGTAGGGCATCTAATAGGCAAGAGTAGTCGAAGAGGAAATTCCTTGAGGATGTGTTATTCTAAGATAGGAATTGTCCTAAAAGGACATACCCCGTGAACAGTCGGGTGGGGTACACATAGTCATCACCCCTCTTAACTAGCGAAGATATTCCTATAAAAAGGAATATATCGAAGCTCCCTCTTATCTAGAGACTTGTCCAAGCTCCCTCTTAACTAGGGACTTGTTACCAACAACAGTTATCTACTCTTTGGTTGAGATCATGGTTCTTTTAGCTGCTCATAGGGCTTCTCCTTTCAATGTCATGAATTTCATCTTCATAGTTCTGGAGCCTTCATCTTCTAGGTTTTTCTTCATAGGGCATCGTCCATCCATCACTTTCCTTCAACGAACCATATCCGTCATGTCATCCTTCTCTTCATCGGAAAGTGATCCTCTAGTCCACATCTAGATTTTCTTCATTCAACTACCACTTCCAAGTCATGTTACTTTCATGATCTTCCATCCATTCCCATGAGTACGAGTTGTAGGTAACATCTACAGCTCTCCTTCAGTAGCCTTGTTTCAACACAACCAGATGTTGTTCAAAAATCAAAATGAACATCAAATCAAAGTTACCTTTTATGGACTTTCATCATAACATCTGCTTGCTTCCAACAACAACATCCTGCCTATTCATAGACACATCTCCAAGATATTCAATGTCAAGGGTCTCCTTCCTTTACAGATTTCATCAGAGTCTTCATACCTTCTCTATGGAGATGTCATAGCCAATTCTTCTAGGCATAGGATGTTGATCACTTATCTTATGTGACTATAGTTGCATCTTTCACGAATTCTTCTTCCTTTCTTCGCATATTACATCCCAGAAACTT
The DNA here is from genome assembly GCA_000404065.3 of Pinus taeda. Lineage (NCBI taxonomy): Eukaryota > Viridiplantae > Streptophyta > Pinopsida > Pinales > Pinaceae > Pinus > Pinus taeda. The sequence continues at coordinate 172,402 of APFE031584244.1, forward strand.
CTATACATAGTTCTTTCATCTTTGTTAACCACCTCATATTCATTGTGAGGACATATTATGTTGATTTCATCATGTAAATATGTGAACTAGCTCAAGACATGTGCCTTCATGCATCTTACCAAAGGAAGAGATTATTTTTCTTCGATCATGCTCATGAGTTAGAGCATTTACCCATGTTATCTGCAACTATATGATGACATGACTTAATCTATCAAATATATTCATACCTCTTTTCTCCTTTTGGTCATCTAGACTTCCTTCGACGACTTCCTTTCCTTGCTTGAAAGTTCTTCAATCAAGTTGCACGCCTTTGTTTTCATACCATCATCCTTCTCAGGGTGGAATTATCAGCAAGACACTTGCCTCTTCCAAGTAGAGGTGATCCTTCTAATGAAGATTACAACAAAGGATCTTGATTATCCTCACTCTGCAAATGCTCCTTCCTAATGATGATGTTGTATGCTCAATTCTTTCTATGCTAGATGAATATCTTCTACTTATGCTTTCAATGAGGTTACCATGAGCTACTTCCTTTCTATCATGATGGCCGCTACAACCATGTAGACTTCTACTTTAGCTATCCTTTCAAGCTTTTATAATGATGTCATGAGCTCTCTTCAATCATATGCTTTTAATATGATGTGATCTTCTAATATGATGCATCCTATCATACTTGCAATGCTTCCTACCATGATAGCTATCTTTTACAAAACTGAAAAGAACTAAGTGAAGGAGACTATCTCAGTCATAGTAAAGATCTTTCACTTCTTCCTTCTTTGATCTCTTCTTCTCAGGTTCTTCCACTTCTTCGACGACATGGGCTTCATTCCTTTCTTTCCTTTTCTTGTTGTCCTTATTGATTTTCAAACAATCTCTCCTGAAATACCCATATTCCTAACAACCATAGCATTGGATCTTTGAAATATCTATCTTCTTCTTTTTCTGAGGACCAAATCTTCCAAATTTTCCTTTTCTCTTAGCCATGGCAGCAAATGCTTGAACTTGTTCATTTGATTCCACATCACTTTTTGCTTTCAGCCTAGTTTCTTCAATTTTACACAATGACCAAAGTTCATTGAATGTGGTGGCTTCCTTCTTTCCATAGATGCTTGATACGAAGTTGCCCCATTCATCACGCAGTGCATTGAGCACCACGGTGGTCATCTCTTTGTCAAACATTATTTCCCCCAACTGTTGCAGTTGGTCTCGTATTTGTGACACCCTCATAAGCTATGAAGCTAACCCTTCTTCCTTTGATACCTCCATCTTATATAGCTCGATTCTCAAAGATATTACTTCTCCTACAATGCTTACAGAGAATAATTCTACCAACTTATCATAAATGTCTTTTGACTTCTCCAATTTAGCTACATAAGGGTTGAGAGAATCCTTGATTGATTCTATAAGGATTTTTTGAGCCCTTATCTCCCCCATCATATACTTTGCTTGAGCTTGAGCTTCTTTTGGTGGTTCAATGATTTAACCCTTAACATGTCCAATGACTTCATTTTCTATGAGGATCAAATTTGTCCTCTCTTCCATGCAAGGAAATTTAATGACCCAACCAATTTATTACTTTCGTTGCAAAATGAAGTCATTTTGATAGAAGATTCAATCATAGATATAAGCATACTTACATGTCAAGTGAAGGTGCACCTTTAATGGTGATATCTTCATCTTGATGTTTTTCTTGATTTTGATGATGATAACTTCCTTGAAGATGACAATACTTCTTCTAGAGATGTCCTTCAAATATTATCGTGATGTGATCCTTTCTTTAAAGAGAGGAAGATCTCTTTGATTTCCTAGATGATGATGATGGCAATGCTTCCTCCTACTTCTCTTTGATGTAGAGACTTCAAGATGCTTCAATATGTAGTCCTTTCTTTGAGTGGAGGTGGGGTCCTTGAGGTCTTCTTCTCCCTGTAAAATGTGTGAGCTTCCCAAGAAGGCTTCAAGTGTGGAACCCTTCTAAGATTTTGAGGACTTATTTGATATTCCTTAGTTCCTTCCTTCAAGATGATGAGTGGGTTAGTCTTTCTTGATGATTTCCTTGTGCTCAACCCTTGTGTATCCTTTCTTGATGGTTTGATGTCCTCTTTGATGCCTTGGCCTTTCTTGATACTCCTTTTGATGGTTCTTTTAAAAGTTGCCTTTCATTGACTTGTCACCTTAGCTTTGAAACCATGTTGAGAAATCTAGGGGCAGCAAATTAGATGATTTCTTTTACTTTGATAGCTACTTGTGATGTATTTTTACTTAACTCAATTAGCTTCTTCTTTCACTTGATTATATATAGTGTTCTTATCATCAAACAGCTGCCAAACCATAAAGAACAATGAGACAAGAGGGCACAAGATATAAGCGATCAACTAGGGCCAAAACCTCTCCTCTTGAGAGGAAAACCCACAACAATTCTTCTCTTCTATAGAACTTCAAATGACGAATTCCAAGACCTATGACCCTTGACCAAAACCTCTCCAAGACCAAGTCAAACTTCTCCTTTGAAGAACTTTCTTCTAGCAAAGTCAACCTAAGTCAATCGAGCTTCACAACTACTGTAACTCTTTGCTTCGACCTTAAGTTTGGACCTGCAACTAGGACTGCAATTTTTGGCTACTGTAGAAACCCTAGTTTCTGCACATGTGGAAGAATAAGGTGTTTTTACCCTCTTTTTCTCCTTCGCTTGGGATGGCTTCTTCTCCTAGGAAACTCGGCTTGCAATGGAGACTTCTTGAGAGACAAATCTAGGCTTCCTTGTGTGACTGTAATTCGGTACTTCTCCAACAAAAGGTAGCCCTAAATATCTCACACGTGTGAGGTGAATAGCCCAAAAACAATCCTTAAAAACTTCATTTTCCTCTTCCTTAGATTCTCCTTCCCTTCGTTAGGTATCCTTTTTCTCTTCTTATGCTTCCACGAACTTGATTGATGTCCTTTTGCAAATGAGATCAAGTCCTATATATAGTCTTCTTGTTGTATCTTGTAGGCCGACTTGTCACCATCCTTAGGCCGACTGGTCTCTTGTGAAGGCCAACTTGTTGCTTGCACATTGACTAAGTCTTGGAGGGTCTTTTGACTCCATTTTTTGCTCAAACAAATTTTCTTAACAATATGTAACATGCCCAAAAGGGTCTTCCATACATGACAATGACTCAATTGACTTGTAGACTCAATGACAAGTCCTAGAAGCACTCAATGGGGTGACATGTCATTATGAATACCGAACCTAGTTACATATTTCAACAGATGGGGTGCCAGAGGCTTTTGAGCACCTCAAGAAGGTGATGAGTAGTTGCCCTGTCTTGGCCCTTCTAGATTTTTCATTCCCATTTGTCTTCGAGTGCGATGCGTCAGGGGAAGGCATTGGAGCAGTTTTGTCACAAGGAGGTCACCCCATAACCTTTGAGAGCCAAAAACTTCAGCCACATGAGAGGTTATATGCCATATATGATAAAGAGATGTTAGCAGTCATGCATGTGTTGGCTAAGTTTCGATAGTACTTAGTGGGGAACAAATTCAAGGTTAAGACTGATCACAACAGTCATTGATTTTTCTTGGAGCAGCAGAACGTAGTAGTTGATGCATTATCACATAGCCCCATGACACTCTTTGATGGATATCATGCAAGATTTGAAGGCACAGCTTTTGGTGGAGTACTCCAAGGATCGACACGCATGTGAGATCTTGGATGGTACTCATGGAGATGACAGGTACCAAGTGATGGATGATGTTATCTACTACACAGACAGGATTTATTTGGTACCAGGTTCACAGCTGAGGGAGAAGATCCTGCACGCAGCTCATGACCAACCTTTGGCAAGGCATCAGGGATTCTACAAGACATACAAGGCCATTAGGGAGAGCTTCACTTGGCGGGGTCTTAAGGAGGATGGTCTGAAGCATATTAGGGAATGTGATACAGGTCAGAGGAACAAGGGAGAGTACACATATCTTGTTGAATTGCTACAATCTCTTTCTATTCTTGAGAGGAAGTGTGAGAGCATATCGATGGACTTTATCACAGGATTGCCAGCAGTACAAGGGGAGAGATTGCATCTATCTAGTTGTTGACAAGCTGATGAAGTTTACACACTTTTTTGTCATTCCAGCTCGATACTCAGCTTCACAGGTGGCTGAGTTATTTTTCTGGGAGGTGTTTAGGCTACATGGGCAACCTAAGACGATTGTCAGTGACAAGGATGCCAAATTTATGGGAGGATTTCGGCAGGAGTTATTTCGCCTTGTGGGAATGGAGTTGACTCCCAACACTAGTTACCACCCTCAGACAAACAGGCAAACAAAGATAGTGAATAAGTCGTTGGAGGAATATTTGTGCAACTATGTGACTGGACAGCAGAGAGCGTGGGTGAAGTGGTTGCACCATGGGGAGTATTGCTACAATGCCACATATCATATGTCCATAGGTATGACACCCTTTTGTGCTTTATATGGTTATGATGCACTGACTTTCGGTGATATGGTTTTTGGAGATAGCAGAGCTCCAGGGGCCAAAGGTTGGCTACAAGAGAACTAAGATATCCTTAGAGCACTCAAGCATAACTTGCAGATGGCACAGAGCTGTTGGAATTTCTAAGTTTGACACGTTAGAAACCCTCCATGCACTTTACTGATTTATTCCTACCTACTTGTTATGTTACTTAACAAGTTATTTACAATGTAAATACTGAAAAATAAACACTAGTGCATGCTCAACATATTACAGATCATCAACTGAAGGAAACGAAAACAAGCACACAAAATGACACCGTTATTTTTGGACCAATGTCCCCGGAAAAACCCAATGCGGGAAAATCAGTGCAGCTATCTGAGGGTTTTCTTATTAAACGATTTCAGAGCACAATTTGGGTGCCAAATCCGGCTTACCCAATGCGGGAAAATCAGTGCAGCTATCTAAGGGTTTTCTTATTAAACGATTTCAGAGCACAATTTGGGTGCCAAATCCGGCTTACCCAACAGAGAATTTCCTTGGTAGTAGTACCTCTCAGTCTGAGACAAATAGACCTTTCGGCAACTCCTCAGCTCCAATCTGCCCTAGAAACCCTAGTGTCTGCCTTTCTCGACTACATCAGCCTCTCTCTGCCCAGCGTTGGCCCTGCGTCACCCTGAATCGGCCTGTGTCAACCTTCTAGCCCTCTGCGTCAGCAACGCTGGCCTCTCTGAAGCACTGCACAGCTCCTGGCTGCCTCTATGTGGCCCTACGTGAGCCCTAGCTACTACTGTGTCACTCTCTCTAGTTCCTGCGCTGATCTCCCGGCACTATCACTGTCTGTCTGTCTCTCTGTACTCAATGCCCCTCAGCTGCAACTTCGATCACTGATTCTATCTCTATTAGCAAACCCCGCTCTAGAGAATAGAATGACTGATCATCTGGTGTGTTCTCCAAGTGACCCTCAAGCCTCCTCTTATACTTTTCTCGTTGACATATCAATGACCAAGATTAAATCCCTAATCAACGACTAAGATTAGATCTGGCTGTATCCATGTCTTTTGGACCATTCTAACACAGTTTTATATTAATTCACATTAATATTTAATTTCCCTAAGTTTAGACTTACGGACTCCATTAAAAATATTAATTATTTTAATATTTCTCAAACTGTTTAGAATTTGCCCAAACCCTTTCTGGGTACTGGAGATCTCATGTGCCCCAACCTCTCCACCAAATTTCGTGGCTAGAGCACATCCAATGCTACCCCAAATCAACACTCCCTCTTAGCGAGGATTGTGCTCTAGCAATACTCCTCACTGAGTATTACTCTGATCATCTGGCATCGGTCCCTGTGCTGATGCTAGGCCTGCTACCCACCATCCTCTGCACTGTTGTATCCTGTACTGTTGCCCATGGTTCTACCACTGCGACTGTTGCATCTGTACGACAGCTCCCTCTGCATCCATGAAGCATGCTAGTCCTTTCTCCCAACGTTGCATCCGCACTGCAACTCTTCTCATCATGTTGCATCGTGTTGCCCACTGCTGCACTGCAACTCAATTACTAAGAAGTAAGTAACTGATCTCCCAAATCTGACCTCTATGTTGAGCTAGAGACCCTCCTGATGCTGAAGCTCCCTCTCTGACCTCTGTGCTGTTGCAACAACTCCCTACATCTCACATTGTTGCACCCCTCTCTGTGCCATCATGCACTGGTACAACACTCCCGTGCCTCCCGCACTGCTGCAACCTGCTAGCCTCGCATTGTCTCGGGACTCCTGCACTGTAGCTCCCTCTGCTACTCCATCCGCATCCATCTCTACCCACATCAGCCAATCCTGCTACTCCTCTTCGGGGCTCCCATAGCAAGGTATAATCCAAGAGACTGGGTACCTAGAGGATCCTGCCCCTCATCGCCTGTAGCCCGCCTGACTACAACTCGATGTCTCCCCACTTTTGCCCAAGTGGTGCATGTGCACTCATGGCACAGTCATCATCTGTCTCCACTTCCTTCTCTTCCCTTGTTGCTGTTGACTTAGTCTCGGAAGACTCTCCCTTACTCTTCTTCCTTGGACACTAGGTTGCATAATGGCCCAGCTCCTCACAGTGGAACCACTTGATCTTGGAGAGATCCTTCTTCCGCTTTTCTTGCTTTCCCTGAGATGCTAGGGCAACATCTTCCTCCTCTTCCTTTTTGACTCTGATCCCCTTACTGCTGCTTCCCGCCTTTAACTGTCGTGTGATCTCTTCTTGGCAAAGAGTTGCCCACATCTCTTCCCAAGGTGGAAGTGTCCCTCTACCCAGTATACTCTAGACAAATACCTCCCAGTCTTTTGAGACTGCATTCAGAGTTGTTCTCACTATCAATTCTTGATCCGGCGTGGCTTCTATGGCAGTCAACTAATCTCGGATCTCATACAGTCCTCCGAGGAAGGTGTCAATAGGTTCCCCCTTCTTCATCTGATATGACCTCAACTGATTTTCTAGTAACATTCTTCTCTGCACAGAAGTATGCTGGTACAATTTCTTTAGGGCCTTCCACATCTCATTTGTCATTTCCTTCTCCGCAATGTGTGGTACTACATGGTCCTTGACTCCGTCAAGGATGATGCTCTTGGCCCTCGCCATTGCCTCCTCATACTTGTCATTCTTAGCTGGGTCGACTAGGATAGCTATCATCTTCGAGGCAAAGCACTTGACACGATTTTTGTCAAGTGCGGATAAGATTCTGGCCTTCCAGACTGCGAAGTTTGACGCTCCGTCCTGCCTGTCCTGGTCTCTTACTCCATGTAGTGCCATGATGCTCTTCTACTTCCCTCCTGGAAGTTTTCGATGTGACTCCCTCTGAGTCTCGATTTCCCTCCTGGAAATCCTTCTGCCGATGTCGAGATACTCCCTACTTTGATCGTCTGTGCAATCGCACCACTGATCCGGATTTTTCGGCTAGAAACCGTCGGTAGCAACTCCCTCTTGGCCTTGCCCTGTCAAGTACTGTTTTGACTACAGTACCTCACCAGCTCCACTCTACAACTTTCCCACAGCCTCCTAAACCCCAGCAACCTGAAGGTGAGAGCTCCTAGGCTCTACGCAATCCCAGCACCAGCAACCCGGCCTCTTCAACCAACTACATCAACCCTCCTAGCTTCTGCATGAGTCTCCTTTGCCTCCCTTAGCCTCTGCGCTGCCTCTTCCTGGCTCACCCTTGATGACACAGGCATTGTGTCACCCTTCCCTTGTTGCTACTCTGCTACAAACATCTTCTATCACTCGAGACAGTTGTTTTCTGCTACTATTGCTCTGCTCGGCTGATGTCTTGAGTTCTCCTGTGATCTGCAACCACCCTCTAATACCATGTTGTAATTTCTAAGTCTAACACATTAGAAACCCTCCATGCACTTTACTGATTATTCCAATCTACTTGTTTCGTTACTTAACAAGTTATTTACAATGTAAATACTGAAAATAAACACTAGTGCATGCTCCACATATTACAGATCATCAACTGAAGGAAACAGAAACAAGCACACAAAATGACACTGTTATTTTTGGACCAATGTCCCCGGAAAAACCCAATGCGAGAAAACCGGTGCAACTATCTAAGGGTTTTCTTATTCAGAGTACAATCTAGGTGCCAAATCCAGCTTACCCAACAAAGAATTTTCTTAGCAGTAGTACCTCTCAGTCTGAGACAAATGTCCCAACTGAAACCCCAGATAAACCTTCCAGCAACTCCTCAATTCCAATCTGCCCCAGAAACCCTGGCGTCTGCCTTTCTGGACTGCGTCAGCATCTCTCTGCCCAGCGTTGGCCCTGCGTCACCCTAAATGGGCCTGCATTAGCCTCAGGAGGCCCTACGTCAGCCTTCTGGACCTCTGTGTCAGCAACGCTAGCCTCTCTCACGCACTGTGCAGCTCCTGGCTACCTCTGTGTGGCCCTACGTGAGCCCTAACTACTAGTGCATCACTCTCTAGCTCCTACGTTGATCTCCCGGCACTATTTCTGCCTCTTTGTCTCTTTGTTCTCAATGTCCCTCAGCTGCAACTCTGATCACTGATTCTATCTCTCTTAGCAAACCCCACTCTAGAGAATAGAATGACTGATCATCTCGTGTCTTCTCCAAGTGACCCTCAAGCCCCCTCTTATACTTTTCTTGTTGACATATCAACGGTCGAGATTAAGTCCCTAATCAATGGCTAAGATTAGATCTGGCTTGATCCATGCCTTTTGGACCATTCTAACACAATTTTATATTAATTCACATTAATATTTTATTTTCCATAAGTTTAGACTTAGGGACTCCATTAAAAATATTAATTATTTTAATATTTCTCAAACTGTTTAGAATCTGCCCAAACCCTTTTTGGGTATTGGAGATCTCATGTGCCCCAATCTCTCCACCAAATTTCGTGGCTAAAGCACATCCAATGCTACCCCAAATCAACAAGAACCAGCAAAAGTTATATGCAGACAAGGGCAGAGTAGAGCAACATTTTAAGGTGGGAGATTTGGTTTTCCTCAGATTGCACCCATACAAGCAACCGACACTGAAGCAAAAGAGAGTTGAAAAGCTCCATCCTCGCTTCTATGGGCCATACAGGGTGATCCGACAAGTTGGAGAGGTAGCTTATGAGTTGGAGCTTCCACCAAGAAGCACAGTGCATAATGTGTTTCATGTCTCTTGCTCGAAAAAGGCTTTGCGATGTGTGATGGTTGCCACTAAGTTACCACCATTGGATGATGAGGGGCATTTGATTTTGACGAGAGAGGTTATTTTACAAGAGAGGGAGAAGAAGCTGAGGAGCAAGACCATTAGAGAATTCCTTGTCAGGCGGAAGGATTTGCCTAAAGAGGATGCCACATCCAGCACTATAGTTGCTTAAGGACAAGCAACATTTGGGAGGGAAGGACTGTCATGTCCCCAATTAAAAATTTTGACAAAGAAATTCTCAATTTTGCAATTTTGGCGATTAAAATTGAAGTGAAGTTAAGCTATGGAAATTACCAAAAAGGGAAATCGAACCATGGGAAGAATCAAACCATGGTATCGAAGCATAGTGTGAGAGAAATCGAACCATGGTATGAGGAAGGGAAAGCAACAATAAAAGAAAGGCTAGAGCCTCATTTTGATGATTCTATTTTGGCATTTCATTTCTAAATTGGAAGGTTTGCTCGAGTTGTTGAGCTAAGTCAACCAGTGCTGCTTAGCACAAGGACTTCCAAGCGGAGAATGCCAACTATCTTTCGGTGAACCTAGAGTGTTTCCCTAGGAGAGAAGTTTGGAGTTGATTGGATACTTCTTTTCCTACATTTTGTGAGCCATTTCATCTCTGCATCAGGTGGGACGAATTTTTCAGGAGGTAACAATAGCAGAAATAGAGTTTCCTGGAGGAGGAGATCACCGAGGAAAGTTTCCTCAAGAATTTGCAGGAATTTCGCTTGGAGGAAGACGACTGTCCTTGTGGAGTTTCAGAGCCCGAGACCATTGCATTTGTGAGGGCCAAATTATTCTTCCTTAGGGCTTGCGCAGGGGTTTTCTGGGTCGTTTTTTGTCGTAGTTGTTGCAACCTTGTGTCGGGAAATAGCTGGAATTTTACTCTATCATTCAGTGCTATATTTCAGTGGTTTCTCAATTATTTTGGTGTTGGATTTTGGGTTGAGAAACTATAGATTTTCTGGTGGGACGCAGTGCTGGGCAGTGGGTAATTTCACTTGATTTTTGGGTAATTCCACAAGGTTGGAATTAGCCCAAAAGCTTTCTAGGTTTTTTTGGTGCGGGGTTAGAGAGCATTGTCCTAATTTTTCAAAAAATTTGGAGCAGTTTTGAGGCCTCAAATATTAATTTTCCGCCAGCAGCAGCAGCAGTAAATTTTTGGGCAGAGCGTATAGCCAATGAGCCTATTTCAACATGGAGTTTTCTTCATTTTCACCTGGGTTTTACATGTTTGCTTTAGCAAAGCCTAGGTGCATTCATTCCACCATATTTTGTACTCAGCTTCTCATTGGATATTTAATAAAATGGCTTAGATCTATTGTTTCTGCTCAACAGTATTCTAAATTTGTTGTTCTTGTGGTGTTGTAAATCTAAACTGAAAATATTAAGATAATATAAATAACCCAATAATAACAAGATAGAAATGCTTCTTTATTATCAAACCCTTAAGGTAGGGCAACACCATACATTCACTCCTTAAGGAAGGAGAATACTCCACAAGCCATATGCATGTTCATACAAGAATACCTCTCTTCATATCTCTCCATGTGGAGTCTCTAGCCTCTATATAGGCCTCATACATACAATACCATGCATCATTACCATGGTTTCCTCATACAATCAACTAATACCATGGGCCCCTTACATTATTATTAACTACTTGTGGTCCCTTACATGACATGGGTTAACCACCTTATTTATTACTATGCTCCATCCCATTATTACATTATTACCTTGGGTACCTCCCTTGGTACCCCATATTATCCCCCTTAGGTATATAACAACCTTGGTATCAACACAACAAATTTGCAACCCTAGCAACAATGGTTTTGATGATTTCAAGTGGTAGGGTTTAGGAGTTTTTATTACAACTATAAAGGGCCATAAACCACCATCACATTCATAAACATATATGAGCAACCGAGATGTCGTCCCTACCTGTCAATTGGAAGGGATTCAAAGCGATTTGTTGCAAATTTGGAACAAAACCGGGCTTTTATGGGTGTGCGCCATGCAACAAACCCAGTGCGTTGCGCTCTGTGTGTGCATCGTACCCGCGTAGTTTCACCTCTGTGGGGTCGCGCCCTGTGCGCCACGCTCTCCATGTGTGCCACGCCCCTCTGCCTGTGCACCGCACCCTTGAAAACACCTCCAACCTCACTCAAAATGCGCGCAAGTCCTCCCAATCACTTTGCAATGTTTCTCTCTAACCTTGGTATGCAAAATGACTATGTTTCTTGTGGAAATTCTATATAAAGGCATTTGGAGTCATGGCTTTAATTTTTGTTTCTTCAAAACCCACTTTGATAATGTTTTATTTTGGCACTTTTTCCTTATTTAATTCAACTCTGTATTTCACTTTTCCCTTTGAATTTTTAGCTAAAATGATGCAATTTTTGGGACTTTTTGCAGGGGTTGCATGACATAGCATTTGGCCAAGGAAATCATGACTGTGCCTGAAGAGATCAACTGGAGACTTTTTTGAAAATTATCACAAATGACACACTGTTTGAATTTTCTTCAAAACGGAGTTTTGAATAACAGTCGTAATCTGTCAACATGACGATGAAATTCTCTAAATCATAACTTTGTAAGGGCCTTCCTCTGGCCTGCATGGCTTTATTGGACATGTTTGAAGACCAATTTATCTGATCCCTAGAACTAATGACTGAAAATGACTCTCGTCCATTAAAATATCAAACATTGACTGTCATGGACTCTAGTGAACATTGATGAAAAGACCTAAGCCAGCAGGTGCCAGACATGAGGGGAAATGACTGACCAGACCTTTCCGTCAGATTATGGCATGCCCCTAGCTGAATGCAGCTGAGTGAATGGAGTGAGACTCCTAAAAATGAAATACAGAAAGAGTTTTGATCTCTGATGGAGGACTGACAAGACCGACTCTAACGTTGGATCCAATGGGGGATTGTAGCTCCTTGGAGGTGCTAAGAACAACAGATCTCTGGAAGAGCTAGACAGTGCCTTCATCCATTGGGCTATGGAGTCATTATTTCGACAAACAATTCAAGACTCTGACTCATTTATGAAACTAAAATGACCAAAAAAATTACTCAAATTTGATATTGAAATGACTTGAAGACTAACTTGACAAACTCTAACCAAACTGAAACAAAATGGTATTTATAGTGAGAGTCGAAGCAGCGTCAATAACTCAGAAATGGTACCGCTTGAGCAGCCGATCATTGATCGGCCCTCCTGGACAAACTTCCTCATTCATTTCCTTCAGAAGAAAGGCATTCTGACCCCGATATGCTACAATCTTGAAGGGACCTTTCCAGAGATTCTTGAACTTACCGTGCTTACCCTTCTCCTCATTCCTTGCATCCCACTTCAGCACCACATCATCCAACTGAAATTTGTCTACCTTTGCTTTTCTGTCATAAATTTTCTTAATCTTCTCCTGCAACTTGGACGTGTTCTGGAAGACTTCTTCTCTGGTCTGCTGCAAGTGGACCATTTGATTCAACCTTCTTTGCATATGATCTTCTTCACTGCCTGCCTCCTGAAGAAGTTTGACTACCGGGACTGCGAGAGAGGTAGGAAACATTGTATCAACTCCATAAACAAGCTCAAACAGGGACGTACCAATGGATTTCTTCTGACTGACCCGATCTGCCCAAAGTGCATTGACCAACCTCTTATGCCAACTCTTCTTGTTTATTTCCAGTAGCTTCTTGATGATGTTGACCAATGATTTATTAGAAGACTCTGCCAATCCATTGCCTTGCAGATGATAGGCAGTTGAGTGACCCAAAATGATGTGATATTTATGACAAAACTCTACCATCCTTTTTGATATGAAAGCTGCTACGTTATCAGTGATTAACTTATTCGGGCAACCAAATAAAGACAAGATGTTATTTTCAAGGAATGAAATAATTACCGCATCTGTAGCTTGTGTGGTGGGAATTGCTTCGATCCATTTCATGAAATAATCTGTCGCTGTGAGGATCCATCTATGCTAACCAGAAGAAGTGAGATGAATTTTACCAATGAAATCCAACCCCCATTTCTAAAAAGGAGCACTCACCTCAATAGGCTTAAGTGGCAAAGGCTATAACTTCTGCCTTCCTTCGAAAATCTGACACTTATGACAGCTCTTGACCATCTTATATACATCAGCAAACAATGTCGGCCAATAGTATCCCCCTATTAGGACTTTATTTGCTGTTGATTTCCAGAAAAGGTGACCACCACAGTCTCCTTCATGGAAATCCTCCATGACCTTCTTTGCTTCTTTTTCCACCAAACAATTTAACAGAATGCCACCAGGATCTTTCCAATACAGTGCATAATTTAGAATGCAAAACTTGGCAGCCTTCAATTTGAGTGTTCTCGCTTTGTTTCTAGTCATGTTGGGTGGTGGTGAAAAATTTTTAAGCACATATATGATATCTGAATACCACGGAGAAAGAGCAAACATTTCAGATACCTGAATTGACGAACCTTCCTCATTCTCATTGGACATAGCAATGATCAGATTTATGTCTAAGGTGTGCAAGTTTGATTCAGCCATTAACTTTGCCAATCCCTATCCTTTAACAAGCTTTGTGGGCTTTATTTCCACATCATATTCCAACAAAGCTGCAATCCACTTTCCTCATCCTCCTTCCGGATCTTTCTGCACTAAAACATCTTTGACAACACCGTTAGGAAAATAAGCCAAAATATGAGAATGTAATATACCCAAAAATCTTTCAATTCTTTCACGAGTGCAAGGGCTTGCTTCTCAATGATGTTGTATTTTAAGGCTGCATCTCTTATAGCTCTGCTGAAGAAAGAAATTGGTCTTTCATGATCATCTCTTTTTTGCAATAACACAGCTGCCATAGTATGCTCCGAAGCGAATGAAAACAATATGGAATCCTGAGTGTAGTCCGGGCTGACTAGAACAGGAGCTGAAGAAAGAGCCAATTTGACTAAATTGAAAGAGTTTACAGCCTCCTCCGTCCATTTTACTTGGTTGTCCTTCTTAAGCATGTTTGTAATCTCTCTTAGGTGTTCAACAAGATTAGGTACAAAGCGGCGTAGAAAATGCATTTTACCATTGAAAGATTGAATCTATTTCTTATTCCGAGGTAGATCGGTTTGCTGAATCGCTTGTACCCGTGCTGGGTCAATACGAATTCCATCTTTTGAGATAATGTGCCCAAGTAGTTTGCCTTCCTCCATGGCTAACAAGCTCTTTTTCAGATTCAGTGATAGGCCATATTTTCTGCACTTTTGAAAGACAGTTTTTAGATGGTACATGTGTTCTTCATCAGATTTGGAAAACACCGTCAGATCATCCAGGTACATAACCAAAAAGACATTCTTCTCATTTGCGAAAGCCAAGTCCATTTCACGCTGAAATGTGGCACCCTCGTTATTCAAACCGAAAGGCATTTTAGCGTAATGAAAAGTTCCCCACGGAGTGGTGAATGTTGTCTTGTCTCGGTCATCTTCATGGAAAGAAACTTGGTTATATCCAGAATAACCATCAAGTAGTGACATACGAGATGCTCCCACTACTCGCTGAAGTATATGGTCCATTTTGGGTAGTGGATAGCTATCTTTCAATGAAACTTTATTGAGATTTCTAAAATCAATGCACAAGCGAATCTCACCTGTCTTCTTTCGTATGGGCACCAAATTAGAGATCAAATCTAAAAATCTGATGGGAACAATGATTCCTGATTTGTACAACCTGTTTATCTCCTTTTTAATTGATGGTAGCAGCTTTGGATTTAGCCTTCTCAACTTTTGTTTGAAAGGTTTCTGATTGGGTTTAATGGGTATAGTGTGCTGAATTATATTAGTATCATGTGTCTTTAAGTCAGAATAGTCCCAAGCAAACACATCTGCAAATGAAGATAGAAAACCAATATATTTGTCCTTTATTTTTGGTGGCAATGCTTTAGACAGTTTTACCATTTTAGGATTAGGAGCTATTCCGAAATTGACCTCTTCCACACCCTTCTCTATTGGCTGCAATGTTGGTTTGCGGGCTACATCATCTTGATCAAAGAGTTCTTCTAAAGGTATCAAACCTTTAGGAATAATATTATTCTTTAGCTACAACATGTCCATTTCATTGATCCGCACATCGTCTTTACCATTATCTTTACCATCGTCATTTTCTACATCAATTGAGGTTTCTTTGAACTTACCTTTGTTTTGCAGAAAATCATCAATCTCCTCATCATCTTGAGAAACTTGCCAATATCTCTGATTGTCCAGGACGGTTGGACGATGCTTGACATGGATTTCGAATTTATTACTGGAGTTCATTGAGATCTTCAAACTGCTTGTTGCCTTAGGAAGAGCATCAACAATGTTATTTTGTATATGAGGCACACATGTCAAGGTATATTCTGAAAATAATTTTATGATGTCTAGGACTACATTACGGTAAGCCCGCATCCAAGGATGCTTTGCTTGATATTCGCCTCTGACCTGCTTAATCACCAATTCGGATTCGCCATATACTACAATCCTTTTAGCATTCAGCTTTCTTAGAATTTTTAGGACAGCAATCAGAGCTTCATACTCAGCTTCATTATTTGAACAATCAAAAGACAACTTGTAAGAGCATACCCGCACGTTACTAGGCACTTTGTTTGGGGCGGAGAAAGGACTGCGTACCCAAATCCCAATTTCAGCACCATCATTTCCCACTGCTCCATCAAAATCCATGGTCCACAAACCTTCTTCCTCTTCTTGTAAGTGCTGAAAATCTGTTTGCCATGCTTTGTCTGCTTGCTTTCCATTACTTTCAGCTGAGTGCTCAACGATGTTCTGCTGTTCTTGTCCTTCTCTCTTTAAAACTCCTCTGAAATTTTTTGTTATTTCTAGAATACCATCTGCTTCTACCAACTGACTATCGATATCATTGAAACTATCAAAATACAAAACAAAAGACTCTAAATCTGTATGTACATAATTAATCAGATGATTTATTGGTTTCTCCTTGCCTGTAATCATATATTTCATTTTTTGTTCCCAATACAATTTCCTCATTTGGCCAAACACCAGAATCGTTGCATAGGAGAAATCTAGTTGTAGTGTCCCTTTCAATTTTGCTAACCAAGAC